>JAJOOR010018301.1:0-20277 GCA_036250505.1 Solanum acaule | reverse complement strand
CCCCCCCCCCCCCCCCCAAATTATAAACCTCAAGGGAGTCTCTAAATAAAATTTATCGACAATTCTACAAAATATTTTATAAGCGAACTGGACCAAATCGATGAAATTTGTTTAATTTTGATAAATTTATATCATTAACTTCTCTATATAGTAAGCGTTTGAATACACCTGTAAAAAACTTTTTCCAAAATTTAAGCCCTTCGGAGTCTCTAAATAAAATTTATCAGGCCTATCAATATAGTCAATCCAAAAGGATTGTTTACCTAGAAAGTGGAAAACGCCGCTGCCGGGGATCGAACCCGGGTCACCCGCGTGACAGGCGGGAATACTCACCACTATACTACAACGACTTTTTTGTTTTATCAAGTAGTTTTTGGTAGAATAAACAAATAGAGGTCTGAATATCTTTTATACAAAATTATTAATTAATTATAATTGATTAATACTATATCCTATGATTGATATGAGATATGATTGTGAAAAAATATATGCTCACAAGGTGATGATGAAATGTCGCATAGGGCGTTTTAGATAAGCTTTTCTTTGTTTGTACGTGTATTAACGAGACTAGGACCTTCTCCAACCCTTGTGATGATTCAACATCAAAGTGCCAAACTAGATCGTTGATAACAACTTTGAGAGTCATTAACATGTTATCCATTGGCTTACCTTTGATCTATTGAGTGAAAGACCTTCCACACGTAACTTCCGAATCATTATGATTTTGAGGAGTTCGTTGCCTTTTGAATTGTATGAGAAAGCTAACTCCAAATTAACAAAATTGAACCTCTTTCAAAGAATGCGGATTTAGTTGATATAGATATTGAATGGACTAAAATCATTGAACCCTTTTCATATGATGAGAGTTTCGGTGTATTGGACGCTGCTTTGCTATGTGCCATTCATGGTGCGAGTAACGATGATTTTAGAATGTAGTAATTGTGTTTGAAACAGTGTTGATAAGGTATCAAGATCCGTGATTGATTTTTTCAATTGTGGGTGTCCTAGTAAAGAAACTAAAATGAGTCAACATATAGTTGCAACTTGTCAAAAGTTTTAACATAATGCCGTTAAAAATGGATTTTTAACCTAACACAATCGCAAAAGATAACTTATGAAGTCTGAAGAAAGGATTGACCGAGACCATAATAAAGGTGTGTCATCAAATTTTATGGTGCCTTTCCCGCTAAAAAAATATCAATTCTTCATCCAATCTTGAGTTTTGTGCAGTCTATTGAGCCATCATAAGGTTTCCCTTGAACAACACAAAATGTTGAAATATATATTGATTCTATTCAGTACTGGGGCCAAACAAACACATGCCCTGCAGTCACAATTATGATGTAAACTCCGACCACTTAAAATTCTTCCTTTGCTTTTCACACAAAATTTTCTGATTAAAAATTATATTACATTTAATTGAAGGCGTGCAATATAATTTTTCTATTGAAACGGCTAGAGCGAACACCATCCCGACCCTTAGATCTGGGCCCGTTTAAATGGACTTACAAAAAGTAACTTATAAGTCAAAAATTAAAACTCATAAATAAATGATAACCTACTTTTGACTTATTTTAAAAAAAAATTGACCTAAAAAAACTACTTAAAAGACAAAAACTCCTAAAAATAAATTAATCTAAACAAGCACTTGGTTTGCTTTTAGGTTTAGTAATTGTATTTTAAATATTTCCTTGTAACACCATAAAACAAAAGCACACTTTTGCGGCTTCTGTCTCTCTTTTTCTCTCAGAATTGATCAATGGCCGATTCCTACTTTCTTCCCGAACTTTTGAGAGAAATTCTACTAAAACTTCCTGCTAAATCTTTACTTCGATTCACAGCTGTCTGCGAATCATGGCATTCCGTCATCACCAGTTTTCCTTTCATCTCTGCTCACCTCGCACAAACCCCACATTCCGACACCCTTATTGTTAGGCGTTACGTCAGTACTTCCAATAGAGAGCACTATTCGTTGTTTCAAGACTCTAAGAATCAACCATCTTACTTGAATTTCACATCGGAACTGAATTTCCCGTTCAATATCCAACTTGGGTATTTCAGAATTATTGGCAGCTGCAATGGCATCCTGTGTTTGGCTGACGATTTGTTTGGTGAGTTGCGGAGTCTTATTTTGTGGAATCCCTCTATTCAGAAGTTTATAGCTTTACCTATGCCTTCGATTAAGCCTCAGTCGCCTCATATGTTTGTTTTGGGATTTGGTGTTGATTTGTCTAAGACGGATGACTATAAGTTGGTTAGACTTGTGTATCGTAAGAATGATGTTGTTGTGAATAATGATCCTCCTGAGATTGAAATTTATTCGATTAATAGTGGGATTTGGAGGAGAGTGACGGGGGTTGAGATTAAGCATGGTATGATGGAGTTTATGTGGTCTCAGGCTTTTGTAAATGGAGCTGTACATTGGATTGCGTATGATGTGGTTGCGAATGGTGGTGGTCTTCGGAGTTTAGTTATGACTTTTAGTATAGCGGATGAGGTGTTTGGGGAGATTATGTTGCCGGATGCTTTAGTTGGTGTAATTCCAACGAATTTATCGATTATGTTGTTTGAGGAATCACTTGCTATTGTTGGGTATAAGAGGGAGATAGATGATGCTTCATGTGAAGTATGGGTGATGAAACAATATGGAGTTCGGAATCTTGGAGTAGGTTGTATCGTATAAATTTGGTTGCAGACATGGAGAAAGTAGTTGGATTTAGGAACAATGGTGAAGTTTTGTTTTCAACTAGGAGCAATGATCTGATTTCTTATGATCCAAATAGTGGACGCAATATGGGTCTTTGTATTCAAGGGATCTATCGCTCGTTTTATGTTCAAAATTACATGGAATCACTTATTTTTCTTAAAGGGAACAATGCCGTTTTATCAAATGTGGTAGACTAGTTTAGAGAGGTAATGTACTGAATGTTGAATTACATGGAATGGCTTTTTTCATTACATTAGTTGTTAGTGTACTCTTGCTGCTTTTTGATGTATTTCCAGTATATTGTGAAACCTTATCCTAGCGAAGTAACTTGTCTTTATCAGTCGACTATCGTATTATTTTTGTTGTAGCTATTGTGATGTTACCATCGGTTTGTTTTCGTTGTTTTTCTTTGAGCTAAATATGGTTACCCCTTTTAAGGTTACCAAATCCGGCATCCCCTTTTCACCTAAAGTTGGCAGGCAATAAGGTGTTGCAGTGACCTGAGTATTTGCTATACACACATTATTACCTTCTCATTGCATTTAGTGTGATTTGATGAGGCAGAATTTCATACTTGGTGGGAGATGACTGGTATTCTGTGGAATTAGTCGAGGTGAGCGGAAACTGGCCCGGACACCACAGTCGTCATAAAAAAATATAAAAAATTTATAAGAGTTTCTATACATCTCCCTGATGTCAAAATTGGCGAGTGATGAGGGAAATGCATAATGCTCAATTTAGCTCAACCCGAACTAGTTGACATTACAAAAGAGAGTACATATTCTTCACTTTGAAACACTATGCTAGTGCTGGACATTACAAAAAGTAATAGATCTTGTACAATAACAAAAGAGAGAGAGCCCTCTACAAAATCAGTGTTGCAAAAAGAACAATTAATAATAAAGAATTAAAGTTAAGAAAATATTAGATGTTCAACAATCATTTGGGGGGGGGGGGGAAGACAAAGTTTTCCAATCATTTGCCATAATTGAAAATTGAACTTGTAATAAAATAATGATGGAGAGCTCTAGTGCACAAATCATAAATGACATCTATTAACCCGCATTCAACCTTAACTTACCACATAATTGCTCTATAATTTCACCCATATTTGAAAATAGACTTGAAGTGACCCCCAAGAATAACTAAACAATGGATTCTCACTTAACAAAACACAATGGTAAAAGAAAATAATTACTGATTCTTTAAGAAAAAGTTATAGGATTAAGCCGATAAAATGCAAATAAAACGTTAATCTAGTAAGTATATGATTGTTTGGATTTTCTTGCCTAAAGGTCTTAAATAGAAGATAAGTGAAAGAAATAGTTTATTGATTTTAGCATTGGGTTTATCCCAAACCCGCAACCCACCCTGTCATGATTTTTATTAAAAAATATCTAAACTTGTCCTGCCTTGTCCCGCCCCGGCCCGTTGTCATCCCTATATGTAAAGCAAATGTTGCCAAAATTGTCTTCCACAACTAGGGTCCGTCTTGTCCCTCTCTCTCTCTCTCTCTCTCAAAGTTGCTCAATGACTGATTCTGACTCTTCCTACATTCCTTCCGAACTTTTGAGAGAAATCCTACTGAAACTTCCTACTAAATCCTTAATTCGATTCATAGTTGTCTGCAAATCATGGCTTTCCCTCATCACCAGTTCTCCTTTCATCTCCGCTCACCTCGCCCAAACCCCACATTCCAACACCCTTCTTGTGAGACGTGACGTCGATACTCGCAATAAAGAGACTATTCGTTGTTTCAAGACTCTAAGAATCAACCCTTTTCCTTGGATTTTATATCTGAACTGAATTTCCCTTTCAAATGCCAACAAGAGTATTACACAATTGTTGGCAGCTGCAATGGCATCATGTGTTTGTCTAGCAATTGTTTGGTAAGTTTTGGAGTCTTGTTTTGTGGAACCCTTCTATTCAGAAGTTTATGACCTTACCTTTCCCTTCGATTAAGCCTAAGTCGCCTCATATGTCTGTTCTTGGATTTGGTGTTGATTTGCCTAAGACTAATGACTATAAGTTGGTTAGACTTGTGTATCGTAAGAATGATGTGTTCAAGTATAATGGTTTTCCTGAGATTGAAATTTATTCAATCAATAGTGGGGTTTGGAGGAGAGTGGTGGGGTTTGAGATTAAGCATTGTATTGTGGAGGTTATGTCGTCTCAGGCTTTTGTCAAAGGATTTGTACATTGGATTATGTATGATTTTGTTGCGAATGGTGGTGGCCTTCGGATTTTAATTATGACTTTTAGTATAGCAGATGAGGTGTTTGGGGAGATTATGTTGCCGGATGCTTTAACTGGTGGAATTGCAACATGTTTATCGCTTATGTTGTTTGAGGAATCACTTGCTGTTCTCAAGTATGGGAGGGGGATGTATGGTGTTTTCTGTGAAGTATGGGTGATGAAGCAGTATGGAGTTTTGGAATCTTGGAGTAGGTTGTATTGTATAAATTTGGTTGCAGGCTTGAAGAAAGTTGTTGGATTTAGGAACAATGGTGAAGTTTTGATTTCAACTAGGGAGAGTGATCTGGTTTCTTATGATCCAAATAGTGGACGAAGTACAGGTCTTGGTATTCAAGGATACACTTGGTCGTTTTATATTCACAATGACATGGAATCACTTATTTTGCTGAAAGGGAACAATGTCATTCCGGGTGGGTTTTTGGGAGGAATGGGAGGTTTATGAACTTAATGAGTAGCTGGACTACAAAATTTATCGATACAATAAAGAAGAATATGATCAGTAGGTAAGGTAATTCACCAAAATTCATGGTTGTTTCAAGGTATTAGAAGTGAAAGATATTTCATCAAATTTGGTATCTGTTAATTATATTGTTCTGAATGTTGAACTTTTGTTTTCCATTTACTTGCATTGTTGTGTTACATTAGTTGTTACTGTACTCTTGTTGCATTTGGATGTATTTCCAGTTTAATTGTTGTGATTTGTTATCTTTGTCAGTTGATTATCATATATCTCAATTCTGTTACAAGTACTCGATACAGTAGCTTCTTCGATATGATTAGACGAACATAGTTCAAAAATTGCTTGAGGCCATTCTGACTCGACTAGTGTTGTATGAATGTGAAGTCCAATTAATATTTTAAGAAATATTGGTAAGCCGTAAATTAAAAAGAAAAAAATAGGAAATAAAAAAAAGTAATTTTTGTAAATGGCGTAATTAACTACCCCCACTTTCTAACCCCAAAAACAACGTGGAGCAAACCCCACTTCCATCACGTATTAGCACTAATTAATTTTTTTTTCTTCTTATAAATACTTAGTACAATCTTCCCTTTTATTTCACAAATATTATGGCTTCCGTAGCAAATTACTTCAATTTCTCAAATATTTTTCTTGTGTTTTTGTTGCTTTCACCAAAGTGCTCTTTCTCGGAAGCTCGAAATCTTAAAGAAGACGATCAACAGCTAATATTGTGCGATGAAATATACGTAGTTGGAGAAGGAGAAACACTTCAAACAATATCTGAAAAGTGCAACGACATTTTTATATTGGCAGAGAATACTCATATCAATGATGATGATGATATTTACCCTGGCCTTGTTCTCAAGATTACCTCTACAAACCTACAATTATTGTTTAATTAGTAGTAACACCTTTAATTCTTCATTTTATTTTCAATTTCTCCATAGTTTCAAATTACTCTGTACAATCATATATATGTTGTCACTTGTGCAAGTTTATTAACATTTCTTCAGAAAATACTTTCCAATGTCTGTTTATGCAAATATTTACAATGTAGTAACATTTCATGCCTAAACTAACTAGTACTATACATCAATGTCAATCCAAAAATCCGCGAAATTCCTTCTCTTACTTATACGATTGCAAATTCAGACGTTGATATGATCGATAAATTGTTCAATTGTTCTCCTCAGTATTCAACACAAATTGCTTAAACTTTTCGATATCCCTTTGTTTTTTAAAGAATGAACTTTTCAGAAGCTGTTTAGCAGTTGGCCTCTTCCTTGGATTCTTCGAAAGACATTTCACAACTATCTTCTCAAACTTTTCCGAAAACACCTTTTGTTTCAACAGATTATGCTCTGTTTTCTTGAATCTCCATCCCTTCTTCTTGACGATCAACAGCTTTTCGAGTGATATTGGAAATCTCTTCTTCTTCCTTATCCTCTTAACTATACGAATCAATTCTTCGCGATTCCTCACAGGTAATTCTCCGTAAGCTAATTCCAACGCGGTTATTCCCAATAGCCAAATATCAGATTTTGGTCCAATCGCCCCCTCTGGTGCAGCACCCCATATAGCAATTTTCTTCGGATCCAAAAACGGAGGGGAACGCGAAATATCTTCTTCTTCATTTGAATTTTCCTCGACATTGATGTCTTCGGAATCATAAACCGATGCTTCAAATGCTAATTTGATCAACATTTCACCATTAGCATCGTTGTTATCAACAAAAATATCTCCAGCATTTAAAGTCTCATGAACCCTTGAATCAATTTTAAGATGAAGCTCGTCTTGTAAACCGATAAGTACTTCTTTAAGAGCTATAGCAATGAATTCCTCTGGCATTTTTTTATCGGGATGAGTAGAGAGAATGTAACGGAGTGATCCATGTGACATATAAGGCAACGAAACGCATTTGAATTCTTCAGTATTGAAACTATACTTGATTCCAATTAAGTTGATTGTAGTGCTATGACCTTTTGATACATTGATACTGTGTTGAAGCTCTTTGCTTTCGTTTACAAATATGATTCTGTTGATGACCTTCAAAGTGACATGGCCAGAAGGAGTATGTGCTCTGTTTTTTGTAGAATATTTGGAAAACAGAGCTTTGTAGACATGGCAAGCTCCATTAGAAGAAGAACCAATTTCATTTTTGAGAAGATAAGTATAGTTTTTGTTTGGATCAATTATGGTTTTCCCAACTCTTGCAGGACAATAATTTCTTGGTTTACGTAGAGATAAAGAAATTCGCCTTCTCGAATTCACAATCCTAGAAGAAGAAGAACCAATTTCCGTTCTTGGATTCCGAATCGTTGAAGAAGAAGAAGCAACGTCATCATCAGGAAGATCAAATGGTTTTGTGGGATTCTGCATTTTTTGTTGGAGGATTTGCAGAAAATTGGGATTGGTTTAGTGAGGAAGAAGAAGAAGATGAAGTATTTATAGCTTTAGCCGTTTGGGTTGTTATTCTCCCGCGCTTAATTGGTTCAACAAGTAGCTACGTAAAGTATTTTTTTTTATATAAAAAAGGGGAAAAGGGATTATTAGTTTATCGAAAATAATTTCTCTATTTCATGAATCATGACATAATATTATGTATCCTGTTATGAATCTAGCCATGATGCAGGACCCAATTGGTATACTGTCAAATTACATTTGGGACCCGAGTTAAAGGAATGAGCATGTGCGCTAAATATGCCTATATATAAAGGATAAACTATCTCATTAGGATTATGCTATGAGTTGTGTTATTTTCTTTTAATTAGCTATTTTGTAATAGCAGTCTAGAATCTCCCTTTTCTATTTTCCTTTTGATCTTTGATCAACTCGTAAGTTCTTTTGTGATCAATAGTTTGTTACATCGCGTAGATTAGTGCCCCCACTTCCCAATTCCACTTCCTTCACGTACTAGGACTAACTAAATTTGTCTTATAAATACTTACTACAACATTAATCTATTTAGTTTCACGTACTTGTGTTTGTGTTGCTTTCACCAAAGTGCTCTTTCTCAGAAGCTTGAAATCATAAAGAAGACATCAACAACTAGTGTTGTGCGATGAAATAAAAGTAGTTGGAGAAGGAAAAACACTTCAAACAATATCTGAAAAGTGCAACGACCTTTTTGTATTGGTAGAGAATACTCACAGCAATGATGATGATGATATTTACCCTGGTCTTGTTCTCAAGATACCTCTAGGAACCTACCACGAATGTTTAATTAGTGTACACTTAATTCTTCGTTTTATTGTTAATTTCTCCTTAATTAGTTTCATTTAGATTTATATATGCACTGTGTAAATTACAGATATACTTATGAAACAATGTCTCTTATTAAATTAAACAACAGGTGTAGTTGCTGCAGAAATCCAAAAAGAGAAACTATGATCCATACTGTGAGAGATCATGAGGGCTAAGTAGAGAGTCATTGATTCGAATTTGGGGTATGGGAGCTCTTCGTATGCAGACGAGTCATGTACAAGAAATATTGATCATATGTACGTGTTATCCCACTAAATGAGGTTTGCGGAGGGTAAAGTGTAAGAAAACAATGGAGAAAGCATAACCGTTAATAAGAAAAGCAGGAATATAACTGGAAATCTGTTTGCCCCTTCTGCTGTCAAGAAATCGATCAAACAGCCCAATTTGGTGTTCATAGAACAGATGCATTATCTACAAAGAATGACCAACTTCATACGAACATACAAACGTTTCATTCAAATAAAGAATCAGATGACAAATCCACAGAAGTATATAAAACATATGATCCTCAGCTAAGAAAACAGATCATTTCATGCCTTAACGAATCTACATTGATCTTTCACTGCTCAATTATTACAAATTGCTAAACTTTTCAATATCACTAAAGAATGGAGTATTCAAAAGCTCAAAAGCAGTTGGCCTGTCCTCTGGATTCTCACTAAGACAAGCAAGAACCATCTCCTCAAACTCCCGCGATAACACCCTTTTCTTTTCGTTTAACTAAATCCATCACTTTCTTGAATTTATTATCCCTCTTGATCATCATCTTTTCAAGTGATTTTGGAAATTTCTTCTTCTCCCTTATCTTGTTGATTATATAATTCAAGTCTCTACGATTCTTCACAGGTAAACTCCCATACACCAATTCCAGTGCTGTTATTCCCAATAGCCACATATCAGATTTTTCTCCTCTGTTATTCTCATTTTCACTCTCAAACACCTCTGGTGCAGCACCCCATATAGAAATATTCTTCGGATTCAAAAACAAACTACCTTCTTCAAATGTGGGTCCGGAGTCATAAACGGATACTTCAAATGCTAACTTGATCGACATTTCATTAGTATCATCGTGGATGTTAACAAAGATATCTCCGGCATTCAAACTCTTATGAAGCGTTGGACGGCAGAAAACATGAACTTCATCTCGTAGACCAATAAGTACTTCTTTAAGAACAACAGGAATGAAATTCTCTGG
This sequence comes from Solanum acaule, assembly GCA_036250505.1. Classification (NCBI taxonomy): domain Eukaryota; kingdom Viridiplantae; phylum Streptophyta; class Magnoliopsida; order Solanales; family Solanaceae; genus Solanum; species Solanum acaule. Next base: position 10,395 of record JAJOOR010018301.1, on the reverse strand, counting down.
CAATTTCTTTTCGGGACGAGTGGAGAGAATAGAACGAAGTGATCCCTCAGACATATACGGCAAACAAACGCATAACAAATTCGAAGCAAAGAAAGTTTTCTTGCTTCGCATTATGTTGGGACTCTGAGGTTGAAAAAGGTGTGTTTGAAGTTGATGTTGAATCAATTTGAATTCATTCTGATGGAGTTTCATGTCGATGATCTTCAAAGTGACTTAGCCACGAGGAACGGGTCCGCCAGAGCGATACGTATTTCTGGAAAACAGAGCTTTGTAAACAGGGCATTTTCCATTAGAAAAAGACCCAATTTTCAAGATGAGAAGATAAGTATCTTTGGTGTATGGATCAGTGATGGTTTGTCCAGGTCTTGGTTGATTTGAAGAAGAACCAATTTCGGCATCTAAACTTCTTGAAGAACCAATATCTGTTGGCTGTTTTGAAGAAGAACCAATTTCCATTTTGGTACTGAATGGGTTTCTGGAATCCATGCTTTCTTGGAGCAGAGAATCACAGTTTCAGAGAAAATGGAATTTGGTTTGTGAGGAAGGCGAAAATGGAAGAAGAAAAAGAAGAAGATGTATTTATAGCTTTGGCCGTTTGGGTTGTTATTCCCATGCGCATAATTGGCCCAAAATTAATTTTGTTTCTTTAAGTTTCCCCCTTTTTCTTTTTCTTAAATGGCCAAGTATTTACATGTCTAAAATATGAAAAATTGTATACCATCTTAGTAGGGTCACTTATTGGGAGAGTAATTACGCTTACAGTTCAGCTTATTGATTATCGATTTGTAAATGTACTAATTCGTTAGTCTAAGAGTCAACCAATAAAATATTGATTAGTTTGATATTGATGGCTTGTATGAGTCCATCACTAGTCAACAAACCAGGTCCCTTGATACAAACAAGAACTATACAAAAAGTAATACTTAAAAGTAAAGAATAAAAAATGTTTACGTGGAAACCTCCTTGCTCAAGAGAGGGAAAATTATGATTTTCTCAAAGGATTTCAGCAACAACTTCACTAATCAACTAGCAAAGATTTTGATTACAAACTCTTGAAACCTAGAAATTAAACCCTTAATCCCTTTCTCTTTGTAACAGCTCTATTACAAGATCGATCAAAGCAATGACAAGTTGGTAACTCTAGAGATCCCCGTTAGGGAAAGGTTAGATTGGGAAGGGGGTACAAGCCTAAGTCAGCTAAGGTCATATCTTTCGTGCGGGGTAGGAAACTGGTAGGGAAGGATTGTTTGACGTAATTGGCTCATACTCAAGATGTTGAGGTCGAATCCCCCTCTATTGAGTCTATTTCTAGGGTGTCAGAGTTGAGAGAGCTTAAGGCCCAAATCCAAGAGCGTCTTGATAAAGGATTCATCCGTCCTAGTGTTTCCAAGTGGGGTGCTCCTGTCTTGTTTAATAAGAAGAAGGAGGATAATGTAAGGACTGATGACTTTGTCTTAAGCCATAAAGGAGTAGATTGATATCGGAATGACAAACTTATGGATAAAGAAAGTCCCAATGTGTATACTTGGGTGAATGAAATTGAAGATTTTAGTAAGAAAGTACGTACCAAGATTGGGTTAGTCCTTTAAATTTGATGAGTTTACCTGAGTTTGAGGTGTTATGTTGATGAAATGTTGGCTTCATAGTGATAGTCAGGGCTAACTGAGAGTAATGGTAATAAGAGTTCGCGATGAATTGTAATGGGATGCAACTATATAATGAGATTGTTGATTAAGCGAATTTTGTATAGTAATTACGACTTGCGAGTACCTAAGGTTGTGGTTTCCTAATATTTGGTGAGTAACGTGGTTGTATGGAAAGTTTTAAGAGATGGTGGGACACCACTCAAATAGAATTTAAAAGAGCTAGGGTCATGATGAAGAAAGATAGTGGGATGTAGTACAACCTTTAGAGAGAGGCGAGAGGAAGAATATTTTATTTGATTGCAAAGGATAAAGAGATATCTTCAGAGGGGTAGATAAATGGGTTCAAAGACGTGTTGTTTCATTCGTTTTGTTGTGGCTATGGTAATAGTGTCACAAGTCCATCAGATGGGTAAAAAACTATCGAAAAAGACTTGAGAAAGGAGTGTACAGACATTAGCTCGAGTGTGATGATAAGTGCTTTGTTTTTTGTTTTGAGTTTAGTAATGAGTAAGATTGAATTTTAGCGAAGGATATTGTAAGATCGATGGAGATGCGATCAATGATAAGCGAAGATCTATGAATTCATAAGAATCTTCAAGGTACAAGCTAATGTTGATAAAGAAAAGGGATTGTGTTATACAGTGGAAATTACAATTCAGATTTTTCATCGTAAGTCTACTACTATTGATTGTTAAGTACCTAAGAAAGGTTTCATTTATAAAGTGTTGATTTAGAATAAGGTAAAAGGTCGGAGTGTTTATGATAGTTGTTAGTGTTGTGAGTATGATTCACTAGCTATGCTCTAGTGTGTTTTCACTTTTGTGGGTGGACCCTTAGTGGTGGATCAGGGGTACCAAATCCTGTGATGCTATCTTGGTTGAGTAGGAAGTTGGGAAGATTTGGTTATCTCGAATGACATAATTGGTATTGTCTTGGAGTTGTTAGAGTATTTTAGTGGTTCTACATGTACCACCTTGCTTATGAGAAATTATAGAAGAGCTACCATGCGTAATTGTGGTTGTCCGGCAATTTTAATATTTCATCTTATCGTCGAGGTCATGTATCGATTATGTGTGGTTGAATGTGGGGATCAATGAATCCAATTCTATTGTTCTTAAGAGGTAATCTACAATTACTAATTCTAGCATTTCGATAGTATTGTTGGAGGGTTTGTATGCTCGGGCATATCCCTCGATAAGTATTTGATGTCTAAGGATCAAATTTTTATAGCTTAAACTTATGGGAAATTAGGTTGTGAGATGGAGATATTGTTAAGAACTATGATTGTTTGGGTATTATGAGTGTGTGTTGGTTGGTTCAGGTCCACCTCTAATTGTAGCGAGTATTGATTTAGAATTTTATCATGGTTATGTGATAAAGGATTCGTCCTGATGTTTGTGTCAAGATCTTTGATAACATGTGGCAGAGGTGTGTATGATCAACTTTGGTGGTGGTTGGGAATCGTTTTGTTGTTAGTGAAGTTTACATACAACAATATTTATCACTCGAGGGTTGAGATGACTTTATTGAGGCATTGTAAGGGAGGATGTATAGGTATTCAATTGGTTGGTTTGAGGTTGGAGATGTGAAACCCTTAGGGGGTAATGAGATTCGGTAAGAAGGGCATGCGATACAAGTATCCCTAGTAATTCAAGGATTCAGATACTACTCTACTCTTACTTTAGCCAGTCTTTCCTAGTTGATCACTCGGGGACGAGTGCTAGGTAAATTGGTATCTATTGTAACGACCTGATTTCCATCGTTATGGAAAAGCCAATGGAGAAAGAATTGGGACTAGAAACTTTGTCGTAGTAACTTGGATTTTCTCAACCTAGTCCAGATTTAGATGAAATCGGAGTCATTAAGGTGTAAGGAAATCTGGTAACAATCGGGTGAATCATTTATGATTTTGATTACATGAGTAGTTAGATAACTCGTTAAGGAATCCGTACGGCTTTACGGAATTGAATTCGGGTGAGTAGAACTCCCGAAAATGATCTTAGCGTAAAGGATATTTACTGAGCGTCGTGGGTTAGAGGTGTGTTGTGAAATGAGAATTTTGGAATTCTTGAAATAACTCTCTGTCTCGAGAATACCGCTTTGACACTGGGTTTTCCGCTTTGGCGGGGCAGCTGTGGCGGGGTGGTGACCGCTGTGGTGGGCTCGACGTGAATTAAAGTCATTAATAAACCCCTAAACGACCTTATTTGGCACTTTTCGATTTTAGAGCTAAGGAATGACCCCCCAGGCGACTCTTACTCATTTTTCACCATTCTGAGGCTAAAGGTAAGGTTTTAATTCCCCGAATCCATTTTTTGATCCGTAGAACGTAATAGAATGAGTGAATATTGATGGGGGAGGGTTTTGTTATAGATTCTATGGTGGAAACAACCTTAAATTTAGTAGTAGGATCTTGGGTTTGGTCTAGGGTTATTGGGTTTGTTGTAATTCGGATAATTAGACCTTTGATTGTTGATCCTTGCATATAAATTGTTGCTTGTAGACCTAGAACAAGCGGAAAGAATCCGAAAAGGGAAGATTCAAGTGCCTTAGGGGATTCAAGCTTGTATTCGAGGTAGGTGATAGTTGTGAGTCTATGATTGTGTGATGTATGTTTGTTCTTACCTCATTATGATACATGTATGTATGCGAATGTTGCATTATTGATCACACTTGTTGTAAATGAGGATAATTGAATAATTGTACGCCATGAATCACCTCTTGTTGTATGATTGTGAGAATATACATTATGATTGTGATTTTGTTGAATGGGCGGGTGTCAAGATCCGACACACTAACTGAGATCGGTTGTCACGTTCTGGCATAAATATGGGATTCGCTGCTACGTTTCGGCATAACTAACTTGCATCGGACGTTCCGACATAAATATGGGATCGGATTGCCATGTTCCTGCATAAAAATGGGATCGGATTACCATGTTTCGGCATGCTAACTGTTTGGGTTTGGGTTCCATGAGAGAACCATTGGGTTCCGTGAGAAGATCATTGAATTGTGTTGTGTATCTACTTGTGATAAGTTCATTCATATCTAATGATGATTGATATTGGAAGACGGTATGTTGCTCTAAATTGATATAACTGTGATATGTGAGAATCATGAAGTTGTTCATTATTCGTATATGGTGATGATATTGTATATATTCGATATGTGCATGTGATTATATTGTTGTATTGACTAATGTATGTTACACTTAGTGGGATAGCCGCGTGATCCTACCAGTACACGGTGGTTGTGTACTGAAACTGCACTTGCTCTTTCTTTGTTGAGTACAGGGCATCTTCAGGTGGCTATTGATAGACCTCAGCTAGGGTGAGCCAGTTCTTTCAGGCTGCCATAGATCTTCCTTTGTTTAAGTCCACTCTTTTCGGACTCAGACTTTTGTTTAAGAAGTTATTTAGTTTCGGGGTTGTACCCCTTGTTCTTAGACTTGTCGTTAGTAGAGTTTTGGTACATTGACTTTCAAGTTCTAGGTTAATTCTTCCGCATTTGTTAGTTATTGTTGAACTTTTGTTAGAGTTTATGGAAACTCTATTTTCCTTCCTTAGTATTTGACTTATATGGCTTAGTTTTTAGATTGATTGCTTGGTTTGGGTTGTAGTATTGGTTCTCCCATCGAATTGTTAGTGTGGGTGCCAATCACGACGGTCTGGGTCGTGACAATAATTTAAATATATAAAAAAATATCAAGTAAACTAAACTTAAAACTCAATTCACAAATTAAATCACTACTTAATAGTGTTAAGGTTGCTTGAATAGCACAAGAAAAATAAACGTCTTTTTTTGGGACATGAAACGAATTATATGTATAGTATAAAATGCAAATATATAAAAATATAACTTGATAATTACAACAAGAATATGACGTAACTATAAAAAAAATTCATTTACATCGAAAAGTATTGAAAATACCCTAAACTTGGTGCAAATTATTAATTTCATCCATAAATTATTAACGGTCTTAAAAACATCCATTTATTTTACTAACTAAATTTAGATACACCCCCGATCAACCACATGGCATAGCAAATAGTTTCAAACTCTTATAGGAGCACGATACTCTTAATAAAAAGTTGAGAGAACAGTTGAAAACACTTTTAAATTTGGTAAGAATTCAAGGGTATATTTCATTCATGTTGCAAAATCGGGGGTGTATTTAAGTTCAATTAGCCAAGTTAAATGGTATTTTTAAAATTGTCAATAGTTCAAAAATGAAAGTAATAATTCACGCCTAATTTAAGAATGTTTCAATACTTTTATGTTATTTAAATATACGATTCTATCTCTCTTATAAATGAAACGGATTGCTGTATGCAGTGACCAAATAGGTGGTTTTATAATTAGAAATTAATGAATCAATATAACTACTTGAGATATTCCATAAAATTTGAGGGGGGCATTTTTTAATACTAATAGAATTATTATTATTTTGCCTTTTAAAAATAACTTGTATTGCCTTATTTTAATTTATTTGCCTTGTATTTTTAGTTCGTTTCAAAAAGAATGATTTTTTTCTTCTTTTTTTGCCAATTTTTAATTTTAACATTTCACATGACATGTTTAAGGATCACAAGACTATAAAATAGGTTGAACCCATCGGTGACCCTCCTAAAGTTGGCACAAATTTTTACTTAGATACCTAAACTAAGGTTTGTTCATTTTAAACACCTCATGTCAGGTCTCAATGTGTTATTTTGACATTTTGGTTGCTTACAAGGCATAGTGAGTGTGATACACTCGTTGACCGTGCATGTTTTAATTATTTTTTTCTTCTTCTCCTTCTTCATTTTCTCAAAAGCTTAAACTTCAACCATGGTAAATGAAAATAGCTATAACAAAAAGATGAAAAAATGATGGAGGACGTTTTAAAAGTTTAGGAATAGACCCATTTCAAGATTAAAATATTGAAAAGATTGATAATTTCAATTTCAGATAAAATATATCGTCATTTAATTCGTTATTTTACACGTCATTCGCGAGTGAAACACATTTTGGCTGATTGTACAAAAACATGTCAAAATGACACAGTTAAATTTAACATAAGGTGTCTAAAATGAACAAAGTCTAATTTAAATGTCTAAGTGGAAGTTGAAGTCAACTTTAGGGGGCACCAATTTATTCAACCTAAAAAATATTTCTGTGTATTATACATGAGATCCATTATACATACATGTAGTTTAAGACCCATGCATGTAATTTAAGGTCATAAAATTCGAAAATCTTTTTTATTTTTAAAATTTTATCCAAGTCAAAATACGACAAATGATTGAAATGAATGGAGTACTATTTATAAGAAAAAGTAAATCTTTTCATGAAAGAAAAAAAGAAATAACTTTGCATCTAAAAATAATTTTCAAATATTTTTTAATCAACTTTACATCTTGCAAAAATTATAAGAATAGACTTTTAAAATATTTTTTTAAAAGAAAATTAAAAGTTTAAGACCTCCATGGTGCCTATTCAGCTGCGCCACTGTCACTTCTTATACAGGAAAATATTGAATATCTCGTATGAAGGACTTTAATGAAGAATTAATATAATATTATCATAATAATTTAAATATATGAAAAAATATTAAGTAAAATAAATTAAAAAAATTAAATCACTGCTAAGTAGTGTTAAGTTTGCTTGAAGAGCACAAGAAAATTAAAGTGTACATCTTTTTTTGGGACAAGAAGTGAATTATATCTATAGTATAAAATACAAATATATAAAAATATACCTTGATAATTACAACAAGAATATGACGTAACTATAATCTTTTATTATTATTATTATTATTATTATTATTTAAAGAGAGAACTATTAGAAACATTTCTAAACTTGACGCGTAATATTAGTTTCGTCTCTAAACTACTAGCAATCTTAAAAATACTCATCTACTTGACTAACTAAACTTAGATACACCTCGATCAACCCCGATTAGCCACATGGCATAGCAAGTGGTTTCAAATTTCTGTATGAGCATGCGACTCTTAGTAAAAAGTCAAGAGAAGTGTTGAAAATATTCCTAAACTTGATAAGAATTTAGGGATGTATTTGACTCATGTTACAAGATCAAAGGTATATTAAAATTGAATTAGTCAAATAAAAAAATATTTTTAAGACTGTCAATTATTAAAAAATAAAACTAATAATTTGCATGTGTTTTCAATATTTCTCTCTTATAAAAGGAAACAAATTGTTTTATGTAGGTGACCAAATGGGTTGTTTAATAAGTAGAAATTAATGAATGGTATACTTGGTAAATATGGAGTAGTTATGATAGAGATGTTTTTGTTTCGAATTTTTTTCTTTCAAGAAACATATATTTTTAGCTTTTTTTCAATGGCAAAAAAACCTTCTTCAACATCTACTCAATAACTTTTATTTAATAATAGTTGTCCACTATTGACTTAACAAAGGGATAAATATAATTTTACCAAATCACTTTTATTAAATATAAATCAACTAAACATTAAAAAATAAATAGTATTTGATAGTAAGGGTCAAAATAATACAACAGGGTATACTATATATTAGTTTTATAAACTGGACAAATATTATTAGATATCTCAAAATAATATAATGAACAAGTAAATATGAACGGATTAAGTAAATTTTACTCTCAAATTTCCAAAAAAAAATTGTTCCCCCAAAAGAGAAAGAGGGTGTTTTTGGCCTCTAAAGTCCAAACTTAAATTTTACTATTCATTACAATTCTCAACTTAAAATTTATATTTCACATTAAAAGTACTGAATTTAAATAAAATCGATATTAATATTACGTATCCGCCTGTGAGTTAAAGTACCCAACTTCCTGCGAGTAAAATAAATATTAGTTGCATTTTTCATATTGGTCCTCGTCAAATAATTGACTAAAGGTTTTAATGGTTTTAAAAGGAATTAAGTTACCTTTTTTCTTGTGTTTTTGTTGCTTTCAACGAAGTGTTCTTTTTTGGAAGCTCGAAATCTTAAAGAAGATGATGAGCAGTTAGAATTGTGCGATGAAATATACGGAGTTGGAGATGGAGAAATATCTGAAAAGTGTAACGACCTTTTTATATTGGTAGAGAATACAAGAAATATTATTCAGTATGTGACGTTCGTGGAAGGTAGAGTGTAATAAAACAATGAAGAAATCGATGAACAGCCAAATCGAACATACAAATAAAGAAACAGAAGGAAGAATGAGATGAGAAATCCATCAGAAGTTCCATTTCATGTATACAATCCCCAAACTCAGAAAACAGAGGATTTCATGTACTACACATTATTAATCCAACAAATTGCTTAAACCTTTCAATATCACTAAACAATGGAGTTTTCAAAAGAAATTGATCATCTTTTCAACTGATTTTGGAAATTTCTTCTTCTCCCTCATCGACTAAGATATCTCCGGCATTCAAACTCTTATGAAGCGTTGGAGTGCAGAAAACATGAACTTCGTCTGTAGACCAACAACTACTTGTTTAAGAACAACAGGAATGAAATTCTCTGGCAATTTCTTTTCAGGATGAGTGGAGAGAATAGAACGAAGCGATCCCTCAGACATATACGGCAAAGAAACACATAACGAATTTGAAGCAATGAAAGTTTTCATGCATCGAATTACGTTGGGATTCTGAGGTTGAAAAATGCGATGTTGATTGATGATCTTCAAAGTGACATAGCCACTAGGGAAGGGTCTGCCAGTGCCATACAAAAAATGGGAAAACAGAGCTCTGTAAACAGGGCAACTTCCATTAGAAAAAGACCCGATTTCCGAGTTGAGAAGATAAGTATCTTTGGTGTCTGGATCAGTGATGGTTTGTTCAAGTCTTGGTCGATTTGAAGAAGAACTAATTTCTGCATCTACATTTCTTGAAGAACCAATATCGATTGGTTGTTTTGAAGAAGAACCAATTTCGGCATCTACACTTCTTGAAGAACCGATATCTGTTGGCTGTTTTGAAGAAGAAGCAATTTTCATTTTGGGACTGAATGGGTTTCTGGAATCCATCTTTTCTTGGAGCAGAGAATCACAGTTTCAGAAAAAAATGGAATTTGGTTTGTGAGGAAGACGAAGATGGAAGAAGAAGTTGTATTTATAGCTTTGGCCGTTTGGGTTGTTATTTCCCCGCGCATAATTGGCCCTTATTTTATTTTGTCTCTTTAAGTTTTCCTCTTTCCCTTTGTTAAATGGCCAAGTATTACATGTCTAAAATAGCTACCATCTTAGTAGGATCACTTATTGGGAGTGTAATTATGCTTACAATTCGGCTTATTGAATATCGATTTGTAAATGTACTAATTCACTAGTCAAGTGTCACCCAATAAAATATTGATTGGTTTGATATTGATGGCATGTATGAGTCCACCACAAGTCAACAGACCAGATCTCTTGACACAAACAAGAACTACACAAAAAGTAATGCTTAGTAAAGAATAAATGATGTTTACGTGGAAACCTCTTTATTCAAGAGAGGAAAAAACCACGACTGTCTCATAGGATTTCAACAACTACTTCACTAACTGCAACCTAGGAATTGAACCCTTAATCCCTTCTCTCTTTGTAACAACTCTATTACTATCACGACCCGATTTATCAAGTCATGATGGCACCTACTATAACCCACCAGTAGGTAAGCCAACCCGTAACCCGGAACAACAAGTAATGGATCTGAGGGTAGAAATTAAACAAGAGTAGATAAATACCAATATAAACAGGCGGACGCAAACCAAAAACATATATACAAATAAAGATCCCTCC
>JAJOOR010018300.1:0-31254 GCA_036250505.1 Solanum acaule | reverse complement strand
AACCCCCCCCCCCCCCCATATAAAAAAAAAAAGAGAAACAAAAGAAGAAAGCAAAAGAAAAAGAATGAAAAAGTTGTGAAAGTTGCAAAAGAAATGGTGTGTTCGGTATTTTTTCGGAAGTTGAATAATGGGGTGAATGTTAAACATGATTCAAATGTTGAAGGAAAGGAAGAAAGTGATGTCCAGACCACATTTCATGAGGGTAGCAACAACTGAGCCTAAATGACCATACATTTACACTCAGCCGTGTTACGAGCCTTGGAAAGACCTTTTTGATCTTGAGCAAGCTGAAACGAATGTTGATTGGAAAATAAGGGCAAACCTATAGGTGAAGTTAGGCATGTGTTCATCTTTGTGAGTGTGAGAGTTGTACGTGATTTCGAAACTATAAATTGTTGAAGAATTGTGTGTGAATATAGAATCATTTTTGTTGTAAGGGCATTTGAGTATGTTTGTTGTGCTTGAACTTGCATTTGAAGCAAGTATTGTGAACTTGAGCATCTTTGATAATGGTGAGTCACAACTTGAATCTTTGAGTGCACAATTGATCCTTGCATGAGTAAGTTGAGTCTTGTTGTGTGCATTCATGATTGAGTCTTTTGTAGCACTGTTTGAGACATCCTTTTTGAACTGCTAACTTGAGTTTTACTTGAGGACAAGCTAAAGTTTAAGGTGGGGGTGTTAATGTGTCTTGTATGTGCTCTTGGCGATCCTCAGGCTTGCCCATCTTCATTTATTTAGCCTGTTTTTTTCCTTTTTGCCTGTTAGTGTCCTTGCTTTGTTCCTCAATCCATATTGGGATGACCTGGGTTCAGCTCGAGAGAGTGAATCCTAAACCCAATCCCACACATTCAGCTCGAGAGAGTGAATAGATTAAGGTGTGGGATGCTCTTATTTTGCATGCTTGTTGATGTTTAAGAGAAATCACTTGATTCAAGGTAAATTGTTTGAGAGAAAATTTACCTCCACTATAGCCTAGCCTACTCACTAATATCTAGCTATTTTCTAATAGTTGCAATTACTCATATGTCTATATTAGCCTATAATCGATCACATCTCAAGAACTCATCTCATTATTGTTAATTCGTGTTGTTATGACTGTTGTTCGTAGTTCGTAATCAAAACCAAAACGCCTCATTTGACATTCGTGTCACCCCTTAATTTGAATGATGTCTTTATTCGATAATTTTTATTCCTATGATTGATTTGACCATGGTCATACTTCCCAATTGAATCTGAAACACATACCGCTCCCTTTGGGATTCGACCCCAACTCATTTAGTTGTGTTTTATATTGACTGACAATCGTTGACGCTTAGAATTGGATGAAGTGTGTTTGAAACGTTAATAAATCAGACAGTGACCCACAAGGGGACCTACGCCCATAGGTCCCTCCACGCCCATGGGTGAGGGGTCGTAGATGGGGGCTCTAGGAACCAGGTCTTTGAACCCAGACCACGGTTCATCAGCACGGGCTGTGGGTCCAACCACAGTCCGTCAGTAGTGGGTCGTCGGTGAGGCCTGGAACTAGTTTTTGGCAGTTAAGTTTAGGGGCACTTTGGGGTTTTCCGGAATTAATTAGTTATTAAGTGACATCGTTTTATACTAATTTAGACTAACTATATAATGAATTAAGACCCATAAATTAAGTCATCTTCCTCATTATTCCAAAATCCCAAATCAAAACCAACTTTTCCCCAAATATTCTCTCTCTAGAACTTCAAGGAAGAAGAAGAAGGAAGTTAGAGCTAGGGTTGAAGGAGAAAGGTTTTCTTCTAAAACTAATTGGATTTCATTGCTAAGGTATGGTAGTCCTTCATCCATGGAGCCCCTTCAAAACACCAATTTCAAAGATAGAAATTCTCCAAAAGCTAGGGTTTGACTCCAAGTCATGGATTCCTTTCAAAAACCATTATAATGATTTAATTACTTTATATTATGATTGAATTGATGATTTATTATGGTTTTTATGTTGAAATCTCCATATTCCCAATTCATGACCTTATGATGTTGGTGAATTGATAAAAGAAAAATATTATGACATTATGCTTGTTGTAATTGAGCTATTTGAATTATGTAATTATCCATGTCTAATGTAGTAATTCTAGATGTGTTGATGAAATATGATCTATGGTCCTTGAAGGGCAAAGTATGAGAATTATGCATGATTATGAGATTTATGTAAATGATTTAAGAACACTTTGAGAGTAAAGTGATTATGATTATGATCTAGTTGTTGTGTCGTTGAAATGTTATTCCCATATACACATCTAGGTATGAATATGATATGATGTGAAAGATTTTCTCACAATATGATGATTCTAAGGTTGAAAGGCTATTCTAACCTATTGAATCTATGAGCTATAGTATGAATTATATTGGATTGAGTGTCAAGATATTCTTCCATGAATATGAACTGAAGTCAAGACTTAATATGTAATTTGTGGGAATTAATGCTTAGCACCAAGTGAATATGAATATGCGATTCAAGCTTTTACCTTAGTTGAGTCCGACTTCATAATGAAAGGTTTTACACTAGTTGAGTCCAGCTTTCCAAATTGGTTCCTTCTACCTTAGTTGAGTCTGGGTTCCCAAAGTATGTATCTCATGAGATGGAAACCTTCTACCTTAGTTGAGTCTGGGTTCCCAAAGTATGTATCTCATGATATAGAAACCTTCTACCTTAGTTGAGTCCGGATTTCATGTAGCAATCCCCTTATCCCATAAACTATGTACCCACATAGGTATTTACCTAATGTATCCACCTAAACTAAGAGTATGGTTCTACCTTAGGTAAGTAGGACAACCATTTTCACTGTGGGGTAGACACTGGATTCCATGGTAAGATCACATGATCTATGACGGTTAAGGATTATTCCCCACTATGGTAATAGTATGAACAAGAATATGAAGTATGAACTATAGCTACTCGAGAAGCTTTACTTAGTATGGGTGAGATTATGGGATCTTATCCATTCATTGCACTAGTATGCTTTGAAGGTATTTATGATATGTTCTTCTTATGATATGATGATCTATGAGTTGATTATGCTTATGACTTATGCTTTTCCACTATCTTCAAAATGATATTTTAACTTAGTAAATTTCATCCATTCAAATGAAATGTCCCTTTTAGCATGTTTTCATGATTTTGTGCATTGCTATCATACTTGATGCATTTTTGTACTAACCCATATTTTCCAACATTTTCCCCAAGTGTAGGGTCTGGTTCTCAAGGTGGTCCTCATTGTGGCTAAAGCTTGGATTCGCTCATTTCTCTTAGCTTGTTGGTGAGTGCTCATGATTCGAGGATGGATGTTTTCACTTAGTAGTTTCATTCTTGTATTTCCTTTTTGGATTATGTTTTATGGTTTGTGTCCCTAATTGATTCAAGTATTGTAATGGATGGCTATGTTGAGACAAGTCTAGACTTCTTCTTTCCTTTATGAAAATTTTGGATTTGAAATGCGTTTTTACTCTTTATTATTTTATGCTTATGTTATGATACACTAAGTGGCTTACATGGTGCCTTTCGGGGTCCTATGTTCCTTGTTACATCTAGGGGTTACCCCTGGGTCGTGACAAACTTGGTAATTAGAACACAAGGTTTAGAATGATTCTAGGAAAATGTCTCATGAGCCACATCTAGTAGAGTCTTGTTCATAAGTCTGAAGTGCGACACACTTATGAATGAGAGGCTTCAAGATGTTTAGGAAATTTCACTTCTTTCATTACTCTTAAGTCGTTCCTTAGAGTTTAATTTTGTAAAGTCCCTCTCCTAATTCTTCTCTTGTGTCTTCAGGATATGAATACATGAAGGGTAAATGCTAGAAGGATGGAGGATGGCAATGTGAATCAAGGAGGTCCTCCTCAAGCTAATCAAGCTTCAGTTGATCCTTTGATTGAGACTGTGTCGTGACGGCTCAAGCCAATAGAGAAGTTGTAGCTCTGGTGAATCCTAATGTGAATTCGGTTGCTTCTAGAATTAGGGATTTGCTAGAATGAACCCTCCCAAATTTCATGGCTCTAAAGTGGAAGAGGATCCCCAAAGGTTTATCGATGAGTTTTACAAAGTTCTTTCTATTATGGGGGTGTCTTCGGAAAATAAGGTGGAGTTAGCCGCCTACCAACTAAAGGATGTTCCTCAAGTATGGTATGATCAGTGGAAGGGTGGCATACCCGTAAGAGCGGGCCCGGTAGGATGGAATCGTTCGAATCAACATTTCTTTATAGATTCTTTCCCCAAGATTTGAAGAAAACTAAGGTGGAAGAGTTCATTAACCGTTGTCAAGGAAGTATGAGCATGAAAGAGTATGCCCTAAAATTCACTCAGTTGTCCAAGTATGCTCCAAATTTGGTGGTAGATTTGAGGGATAAGATGAGTAGGTTTTGTACGAGAGTGTCCGACTTGGTTGAAAAAGAATGTCGTACGGCAATGCTACATCATGACATGAATATCTCAAGGCTTATGTTGTACTCTTAACAAATTGAGAAGTCAAAACTCAAGAAAAAGAATAGAGAGGTGAAAAAAGCTAGAACCGGTGATGAGAACTTCTCCAATGCTAGATCCGATGGACAAGGTCGACCAAGGTTTAGACAAAGCTTTTCCAACCAAGTCTCCTCTAGTTCTCCAAGGCTCAACAAGGATAGGGTTTCCAACCCTAAAAATCAAGGAGTTAATAGTGGTGGTTCTTTTATGGCTAGGCCTGATTGTGCAAAATGTGGTAGAAAGCAAGATGGTAAGTTCTTATTCGGCACCAATGGGTGTTTTAGTTGTGGGAAGATTGGCCACAAGATGAGAGATTGTTCAATGCTCAAGGTTAAGGGAAGAGAAGATAAACAAGCTCCTCCAAGCGGTTAAAACTCTAATGCCTCAAAGCAAAATCGCTTGTTTGCTCTTCAATCCCAAGGTGACCAAGAGAGCTCCCCAGATGAGATAACCGGTATTTTAAAAGTCTTTCCCATTGATGTATATGCCTTGTTATATCCCGGTGATAATTTGTCCTTTGTGACACCTTATGTGGCCATGAAGTTTGATATGCTCCCCGAAGTGTTAGTAGAATCTTTTTCAGTCTCTACCCCGGTTGGTGATTCTATGGTGGGTATGATGCTTTATAGAAGTTGTCCCATTTCCTTGTCCCATAGAGTCACTTTGGTGGACTTGGTAGAGTTGGACATGTTAGACTTTAATGTGATTTTGGGTATTGATTGGTTGCATGCATGTTATGCCTCTATCGATTATAGGACTCGGGTGGTTAGATTCCAATTTCCAAATGAGCCTATATTAGAGTGGAAGGGGGGAAATTCTATGCCTAGAGGTCAATTTGTCTGTTGTCTTAAAGCTAGTAAGATGATCTCCAAAGGGTGTATTTACCATCTTGTTAGGGTGAGGGATGTTGAACCCGAAACCCCTTCTATAGATTCGGTTCTAGTAGTGAATGAGTTCCCGAATGTTTTCCCTGATGATTTACCCTGTATTCCTCCCGAGAAGAAAATAGAATTTGGTATTGACCTTCTATAGGATACACAACCTATCTCCATTCCTCCTTATAGAATGGCTCCGACCGAGTTGAAAGAGAAACTAAAGGATTTATTAGATAAGGACTTAATCCTACCGAATATATCTCCATGGGGTGGTCCGGTGTTGTTTGTTAGAAAGAAGGATGGGTCTCTTAGAATGTGCATCAATTATCATCAATTGAAAAAAGTGACCATTAAGAATAAATATCCTCTTTCAAGAATTGATGACTTGTTTGACCAACATCAAGGGGCTAACTATTTCTCTAAGACTTATCTTCATTCGGGTTATCAGCAATTGAGAGTGAGAGGGGACGATATTCCCAAGACAGCCTTTAGAACCCAGTATGGTCACTATGAATTTGTGGTTATGTCATTTGGGTTGACTAATGCTCCGGCGGAATTTATGGACTTGATGAATAGGGTGTTTAGAAAATATCTAGACATGTTTGTGATTGTGTTTATCGATGATATGTTGATCTATTCAAGGAGTCAGAATGAACATATGGACCATTTGAGAATTGTATTGCAAGTTCTTAAGGACCAACAACCTTTTGCAAAGTTTAGCAAGTGTGAATTTTGGTTAAGGTTCTTAGGTTTCCTTGGTCATATTCTGTCAAGCAAGGGTATTGAGGTAGATCCTAAGAAGACGAATACGGTCAAGAGTTGGCCTAGACCTCTAACTCCTTCCGACATTAGAAGCTTTTTGGGTTTGGTCGGGTACTATAGGAGGTTTTTTGAGGGATTTTCTTCCATTGCTTCTCCTTTGATGAGTTTGACACAAAATAAATCTAAGTTTGCGTGATCGGAAGCTTGTGAGAAAAGTTTCCAAGAGTTGAAATATAGACTCACTTCCGCTCCGATGTTGACCTTACCGAAGGGTAGAAATAGTTTTGTGGTGTATTGTGATGCCTCTAGAGTGGGGTTGGGATGTGTCCTCATGCAAAATGGTAAAGTGATTGCCTATGCTTTAAGGAAACTTAAAATCCATGAGAAGAACTATCCTACCCATGATCTTGAATTAGAGGTGGTTTTGTTTGCCTTAAACATATGGAGGCATTATTTGTATGGGGTCCACGTGGATGTTTTCACTGATAATAAGTCTTCAATATGTGTTTAGTCAAAAGGACTTGGATCTTCATCAACGAAAGTGGTTAGAACTCTTGAAGGATTATGACATGAGAGTCCTTTATCACCTCGGCAAAACTAATGTGGTAGTGGATGCACTTAGTAAATTGTCTATGGGTAGTGTAGCTCATGTAGAGGATGAAAAGAAATAATTGGTTCGTGAATGTGCATAGGTTGGCTCGGCTAGGTGTTCAACTAGTGGATTCCAACAAGGGTGGTGCCATGGTCTATAATGGTTCTGAATCGTTCTTTGTGATGGATGTGAAGTCTAAACAAGGCCTTGATCCTATATTCGTTGAGTTGAAAGAGTTGGTACTCAAGAAGTCCATTGAGGCTTTATCTCAAAGGGGAGACGGGGTGCTTAGGTACCAAGGTAGATTATGTGTTCCAGATGTTGATGGTTTGAGGGAACAAATTTTAGAGGAATCTCATGGTTCTTGATATTCTATTCATCCGAAAGTTACTAAGATGTACCGTGATCTACTAGTGGATTCCACCAAGGGTGGTGCCCTGGTCTATAATTGTTTTGAATCATTCTTTGTGATGGATGTGAAGTCTAAACAAGGCCTTGATCCTATATTAGTTGAGTTGAAAGAGTCGGTACTCAAGAAGTCCGTTGAGGCTTTATCTCAAAGGGGAGATGGGGTACTTAGGTACCAAGGTAGATTATGTGTTCTACATGTTGATGGTTTGATAGAACAGATTTTAGAGGAATCTCATAGTTCTCGATATTCTATTCATCCGGGATCCACTAAGATGTACCGTGATCTACCGAAAGTCTATTAGTGGAACGGTATGAGGAAAGATAATGCGGGATTCGTAGCCAATGTCATAATTGTCAACAAGTAAAGGTTGAGCATCAAAGACTGGGAGGTTTGTCCCAAGATATAAGTATTCCCACTTGGAAGTGGTAAGATGTAAATATGGACTTTATAGTTGCTTTGCCTCGCACTTGAAGACAACATGATTCTATTTGGGTCATTATAGATTAGATGACAAAATCAGCCCACTTTATTCCCATCAAAGTTTCTTATTTAGCCGAAGACTTTCGTAAGTCGTACATAAGTGAAATGGTGAAATTGCATGGAGTTCCTCTATCTATTATTTCTGATCGGGGTACTCAATTTACTTCTCACTTTTGGAAGTCGTTCCAAAAAGGGCTTGGTACTAAGGTTAAGTTTAGCAAGGCTTTTCATCCCCAAACTGATGGGCAAGCGGAGCGTACCATTCAAACATTGCAAGATATGTTAAGGTCATGTGTTATAGATTTCTAGGGTAATTGGGATGACCACTTGCCATTACAAGAGTTTGCCTAAAATAATAGTTATCACTCAAGTATCGGTATGGATCCTTTTGAAGCATTGTATGGTAGGAGATGTAGGTCTCGAGTTGGTTGGTTTGAGGTGGGTGAAGTTGCTTTGATAGGTCAAGAGCTAGTTTATGAAGCCATTGAGAAAGTTCGGCTTATTAGAGAGAGGTTGAGAATGGCTCAAAGTAGACAAAATTCTTATGCCGATGTGAGAATAAATGATCTAGAATTTGAAGTTAATGATTGGGTTTATTTGAAAATCTCACCCATAAAGGGTGTGATGAGATTTGGCAAGAAAGGGAAACTTAGTCCTCAATATGTAGGCTCATATCAAATTTTGAAACGAGTTGGTAAAGTTGCCTATGAGTTGGCCCCGGTTTATCCGGTATTTCATGTTTCTATGCTTAAGAAGTGTATTGGAGATCTGGCATCCATTATTCCCCTAGAAGGGTTGGGACTTGATGAAAGTCTTTCATATGAAGAGGTTCCAGTAAAGATCCTAGACTGGCAAGTCAAGAGATTGAGAAACAAGGAAATAGCTTCCGTGAAGGTTTTATTGAGAAATCATTTAGTTGAGGGTGCTACTTGAGAAGCCGAGGCCGATATGAAGTCCCGATATCCTCATATCTTTCCTCTTACTCCTATTCAAGCTTGAGGTAAGTAGTTCCTCTTGAGTTTTAGTGTTTTGGGAGTCATGTGTGTTATATGTGTTTTTCCATGATTTCCTTATGTTATGCATGTTCTTGAGAAATCCATGTTTAGTTAGAGAATGAGTTTTTATGATTGATTTTCCTCATGTTGTTATGCATTAAGAGTTACCTATTTTACTTCATGAGATGAATTGTTGAACATGATTTAGTATGCTTTTGAGAGTAATTGAATATTGGCTCCATGATATTGTCCTACAGGGCATGTAGTTATTAGATACGGAGATTGCTACTAGAAAGCCAAACTCCACTAGATGAGGGCCTCCATCTCATGAGACATACTTTGGGAAAACCGGACTCTACTAGGTGAGAGTTCCCATTTTGGAAGCCCGAACTCAACTAGGTGGGAACCTCCATCTCATTTCAATATCCACTCGGTTCTAGGCCTAAATCCCACAAGATAATCATTAAATCTCTACTTTGACTCAAGTTTCATGGAAAGATGTCCTTGACAACCAATCCACTCAATTCATTAGAGTAACTATTTAGACCATGTGTGAGCAACTATCACCATCCATGCTCTAGTTATGAAGGCTCTATAGCGTTTGGTTCAATTAGGTGAGAAAAGCCTTTCAACCCTAGAACCATTACTATGTGAGAACAACCTTTCAATCAGCCCACAACAACAACCTAATCATAATGAATAACACTCCACTCTCAAAGCATCATTAATGTATTTACATAAACTTCATAAAAGAAGCATAATCTCATAATTTACCTCCTTGAGGTTAAAACCTACTTTAATCAACACATCTAGAATTCAAGCATTATACATGGATTTAATCATAATTTTATGTGAATCTATCACCACATACATCAATTCATACAATTCTCCTTTCACCAATAAAGACCATCATCAACTTTGAGAAATATGGGGATTTCATGGGTTCTTGAGGAATTCATCATAAAAACATAGGAAACCCATCAATTCATACATAATAAACCATAATTCAAATATTAGAATCATTTTTTAAATGAACCCATGACTTTGGAATCAAACCCTAAGTTTTGGCGATTTTTAACTTTGAAATTGGGGTTTTGAAGGGACTCCATGGATGAAGGATATCTATGGATGAAGAGATACCATAACTTAGCAATGTAATCCAATTAAATTGAGTAGAAAACTCTGATTCTTGAACCCTATCCCCAACTTCCTTCTTCTTCTTCTTCCTTGAAGTTCTAGAGAGAGAATTATTGGAGAGGAGATGAACTTTGGGAATTAATTGGGTGTTGGGAATAAATGACTTGAATGAGTTGGTTTATGACTTAAAAAGGCTTATATAGGTGTATTAGAACTATACAAAATGATGTCACTTAATACTAACTTTAAAAGGAATTACCTAAAACGACCCTCACTTGGCAGCCTACTGCCCAAATTTCACGAGAGGCACCACGAGTCGTGGTCCTCACCACTGACTGTGGTCATGATCGTTGTCTTGGACCAGTAGCTTGGCCACCAAGAAGTGAAGGCAACCCAACGAGCCTTCCAACGATCCGTGGTCTTCACCACTGGCCGTGAAGTGGCTCATGAAGGTGAGCCAACCTTGGGGAAGCCTTGGTGAGCTACTGCCTCACCACCACGCGTGGCACCATGAGTCGTGGTGGCCACCATGAACCGTGAAGGATCTCGTGGTCTAGGGCAGTGCCTTGGCAGCTTGAGGCAGCCTTGGCTCTTGCCTTGGTCCTTGGCCCTTTGCTTTGGCTCATGCCCTCTAGCCTTGACTTGTAGCCCTCTAACTTGTCCCTAGTTGGCCTACTAAACTACGTGGTGTTACATTATGTCCCCCTTGGGAAATTTTGTCCTCGAATGACGATCTAGACACCTTACGGAAGTAAAGACTCAAGACTAGCAGCCCATCATGCATGCAACATCAAACAATCCATAAAACGAAGGAGGAAACATCAACTCCAAATTTAAACATACTCAATGTATCACAAGGAAGGTAGGAACTACATCTAACAACCCATTATGCATCAAACTTCAAATTTGTCATCTTTTCAATGAGGAACTTCCTTCTCCAAGCTAAAAGCATGTTCAACACCATCTCAAGTAGTCAATATGCAATTTACTCTCAAAAAGCATAACTTAAGCATGTTCGACAATTCATCTCATGAAGCATATACACAACTCATACTAAATGCACAACAACATGAGGAGCAAGAAATCTTATAATTCATTTTCTTTCAAAACATAAGATTTCATGAACATGCATAACTTAACGAGATCATGGGATCATCTAAAACACACATGACTCCAAAACATAATACAACTAAGAGGAACTTATCATCTCAAGCTAAAGGAGGAATAGAAGGAAAGGATAAGGATATCGGGACACTCAACTACTTTGGTTTCTAAGCACACCATCTCCCATTTGGGAAGAAACCACTACTAAATCCTCAAGTACTACTTCTCTCAAACAATCCCAAATGACATAACCAAGAACTCATAATAACTATACCGGGTTCTAAAATCAATAGAGGTCTAACAAAATGCAACCCATCCCTTCCAAGGATAACATCAAAGTCTAACAAGTAGCATCGGGATCTAATAAAATATTTATATCTATGTGGAAACTATTAACATACCAGTGTCTTCATCCGGAGTGCTCCCGTGGTCATCTCTAGACCGGAGTGCATAGAAACGGTTTTGCTTGGGAGCATTGGAATCCAAACCACTAAGGGAAGCTTGCTTGGCCTCTCTCACTGTAGCCCTAATTATTGGGCAATCCCTCATCTTGTGGCCATCATTACCACAACCATAACAACCATCCTTGCTGGCTAAACACCTACCATAATGCTTCGTTCCACACTTCATGCAAGTAGGCTTAAGTAACACCGATTCACTATTACTCCCTCTTTGAGGCTTAGGGTCAAACACCCTCTTTTGGTGGTACCCATGAGTATTGGGGTCAACTTGATTGGAAAGCCGTTGTTGGGTCCTAGGTTGACTGTATCCATCGGATCTAGCATTAGAGAAATTTCCATCACCGGTCCTAGCCCTTTTTACCTCCATAGACTTTTCCTTGAGTTTCTCTTCTTCCATTTGTTGGGCATGCACCATGACACATGAAATATCCATATTCGGTATAAGCATTGCTATACCATATTCTTTAACTACCATGTCGGACACTCCCATCACAAATTTATTCATCTTGGCGCTTGAGTCCGCCACCATAGTTGGAGCATACTTGGATAATTGAGTGACCTTAAGAGCATACTCTTTCACACTCATATCTCCTTAACGAAGGTTAATGAACTCTTGCATCTTTGCTTCCATCAAATCTAGGGGAAAGAATTTATCAAGAAATGTCGATTTAAACGATTCCCATTCTACCGGGCCAGCTCCTATGGGTCTCTCACCCTTCTAATGATCATACCAAAATTGAGCCACATCTTTTAGTTAGTAGGCGGCTAACTCCACCTTTTCCTCCGAAGACACCCCTATGATAGCAGATACTTTATAAACCTCATCGATAAACCTTTGGGGATACTCTTCTACTTTGGAGCCATGAAATTCGGGAGGGTTCATTCTAGCAAAATCTCTAACCCTTGAAGTAGCCAAATTCACATTAGGATTCACATAAGTCACAACATCTTTATTGTGCTGAGCTGTCACCGTTTGAGCTTCAGTAGTCAAAGCTCGGGCCAACATTTTA
Organism: Solanum acaule; assembly: GCA_036250505.1. Taxonomy (NCBI): domain Eukaryota; kingdom Viridiplantae; phylum Streptophyta; class Magnoliopsida; order Solanales; family Solanaceae; genus Solanum; species Solanum acaule. The sequence goes on along the minus strand of JAJOOR010018300.1, from coordinate 18,937 downwards.
AACGCCGACCTAATCTCCACATCCGACTTAGCCGAAGTATTAATTGGATCTTGATTAGCTTGAGGAGCTTCTTCATTCACATTGTCACCCTTCATTCTTCTTACGTTAGCCCTTCCTGTATTCATATCCTGAAGACACAAGGGAAGGATTAGTAGAGGGACTTTATAGAGTTAAACTTTATGGCATGACTTAAGAGTAATGAAAGTAGTGTAGTTTCCTAATCATCTTGTAGCCTCTCATTCATAAATGTAGCGCGCTTCATATTATGAACAAGACTCTACTAGACGTGGCTTATGAGACATCATCCTAGAATCATTTTAAACATTATGCTCTGATACCAAGTTTTTCACGACCCAGGGGTACCCCTTAGATGTAACAAGGCACATAGAACCCCGAAAGGCTCCATATAAGCCACTTAGCATACCATAACATAAGAATAGAACAATAGAGAGTAAAAAACATTTCAAGTATGAAAAAGTTTTTCATAAAAGCAAAGCGGAAGTCTAGACTTGTCTAAATATAGCAATCTATTACAATACTTGAATCAAATAAGGGCACAACCCATACTACATAATCCAAAAAGGAAATACAAAAATGAAACTACTGAGTGAAAACATCCATCCTCGAATCATGAGGACTCACCAACAAGCTAGGAGAAATGAGCAAATCCAAGCTTTAGCCACAGTGGGGACCACCTTGAGAACTGGACCCTACACTTGAGGAAAATGTGGGAAAATATAGGTTAGTACAAAAATGCACGAAGTATGATAGACATGCATAAAAACCATTAAAACATACTAAAAGGGACATTTCATTATAAATCATGTTATATTCAAAGTTTGAACATCATCATAGAGATTGTTGGAAAACATAACTCATAAACATAACCCATATATAGATCATCATAGCATAAAAGAACCATTTCATATACACCCTCAAAGTCTACTTGTGCAATGCATGGACAAGACCCCATAAATCCCACCCATGCCAAGTAAACCTCTTAGGCCATCATAATCATACTTACCATCTTTGGATCTCATCCTTAGCTTAATTCTCATAGACAAGGGAACCTTCACCTTTAGTCAAACATATCAAGGGAGGAAACTATAGCAACAATCCAATCTAAACATATATATAAGAGAAGCGCTTCTTAAATAACCACAAGACATACTTGTGCAATGCATGGATAAGACCCCATAATCTCACCCATGCTAAGTACCACTCTAGGTCATCACTCATATTTTTCATCTCTTAAGACTCTTGAACACTATGAAGTACTTCTTTAAGAACATCTTAGTTCCTCACTACATTGAGCACTTAGAGATACTTCCTTAAGCACATATTAGTTCATTATTGTTTTGAACTCTAGGATATGCTTCTTCAAGCATATCTTAGTTCCTTATGGTTGAACTCTAGGAGATGCTTCTTCAAGCATATCTTAGTTTCTTATGTTTGAACTCTAAGATATGTTTCTTCAAGCATATCTTAGTTCATTATTAATCTTGTTGTAGTTGGGATATAGCCTTAACCTACATGGGACCATATGAACTATCACAAGATCCCTTTCGATGTTACTCACACTGTCAAGGGTTGGTCTACATGCCTAAGGTAGAACCAGTTTGTTAGCTTAGTTGGATCCACTAGCTAACTTTCCTATGGGGCATGTAGCAATGGGATACGGAGAATGCTACTAGAAACCCAAACTCTAGTAGGTGAAGACTTCCATATCATGAGACATACTTTGGGAAAACCGGACTATACTAGGTGAGAGTTCCCATTTTGGAAGCCCGAACTCAACTAGGTGGGAACCTCCATCACATTTAAATGTCCACTCAGTGCTAGGCCTAAATCACACAAGATAATCATGAAGTCTCCACTTTGACTCAAGTTTCATGGAAATATGTCCTTGACAACCAATCCACTCAATTCATCAGAGTAACTATTTAGACAATGTGTGAGCAACTATCATCATCCATGTTCTGGTTATGAAGGTTCTATAGACTTTGATTCAATTAGGTGAGATAAGCCTTTCAACCCTAGAACCATTACTATTTGAGAACAATCTTTCAATCAGCCCACAACAACAACATAATCATAATGAGTTCGTCACTCACAAAGCATCATTAATGTATTTACATAAACTTCATAAAACAAGAATAATCTCACAATTTACCTCCTTGAGGTTAAAACGTACTTTCAATCAACACATCTAGAATTCAAACATTATACATGGATTTAATCATAATTTCATGTGAATCTATCACCATATACATCACTTCATACAAATCACCTTTCACCAATAAAGACCCACATCATATCATGAACTTTGAGAAATTTGGGGAATTCATCATAAAAACATAGGAAAACCATCAATTCATACATAATAAACCATAATTCAAACAGTAGAATCATTTTAAAGGAACCCGTGACTTTGGAATCAAACCCTAACTTTTGGGGATTTCTATCTTTGAAATTGGGGTTTTGAAGGGATTGCATGGATGAAAGCTATCCATGGATAAAAAGCTTCCATACCTTAGCAATGGAATCCAATGAAATGGAGTAGAGAACTTTTCTCCTTGAATCCTAGCCCCAACTTCCTTCTTCTTCTTCTTTCTTGAAGTTCTAGAGAGAAATTTTTTGGAGAGGAGATGAACTTTGGGAATGAATTGGGTGTTGGGAATAAATGACTTGAATGGGTTGGTTTTTGACTTAAAAAGTCTTATATAGGTGTATTATAACTATACAAAATGACCTCACTTAATACTAACATTAAAAGGACTTACCTAAACGACCCTCACTTGGCAGTCTACTGCCCAAGCTTTATGAGAGGCACCACGAGTCGTGGTCCTCACCACTGACTATGGTCCTTCTGGTGGTCTTGGACCATTAGCTGGCCACCTTGGCTTGGCCACCAAGAGGTGAAGGCAACCCCACGAGCCTTCCCACGAGTTGTGGTCTTCACCACTGGCCGTGAAGTGGCTTGTGTAGGTGAGCCAACCTTGGGGCAGCCTTGGTGGGATACTGCCTCACCACCACGGGCGGCACCACGAGTCATAGTGCCCACCACGAGTCGTGAAGGCTCTCGTGGTCTAGGGCAGTGCCTTGGCAGCTTGGGGCAGCCTTGGCTCTAACCTTGGCCCTTCGCCCTTTGCCTTGGCTCATGCCCTCTAGCCTTGACTTGTAGCCCTCTAACTTGGCCCTAGTTGGCCTTCTAAACTACGGGGTGTTACATAAGTCAACCTATGTTCTCAACTGTGTCATCTCTTCATGAATATCATCATTGGACTAGTTTGGTGTAGCTTGTATCGAAAAATTGCTCCTTGTGGTAGCCAAAGTTCTAGTACTCCATGATTTGTTGTTTCTAGTGATCTTGTCCAGTTTCTCTACTATCTGCAGAAATGTGTTAGCTTCGTATGCCCCAAGAAATAGTATTCAACACCGCTTTACCATTGTCATATTATACTATGTAGAAGAACTCCTTTAGCAACTCATCATCAATTTGGTGATTCGAAACACTCTTCATATAACCGATGAATCTCTCTCATGCATCACTAAATGATTCTCTGGGTGTAGCCACAACATTATGAATTTTATCTTTCAGCTTCATCTGCTTTTTCACCTAGAATATTTGTCTAAGAACACTCTATGTAGCTCGTCCCATGTGGTGATTGAGTTATATGATAGCTCAGACAGTCATATTGTAGCGTCACCTGTCAATCATAGTGGAAATACCCTTAAACCAATTGTATCCATGTCTAAATCTAGTTGCCCCACACTATTCATACAGACACTTTTGACCTTGCTAGATGAGCATATGGGTCCTCCGTTGGTAGCCCATCAAACAACCTTTTGGATGTGAGTATTTGCATCAGGCTAGTTGTAACCACAAATGTATGTCCGACAGGCAATAGAGGTACCACGATGGCACCTGTCAACCCAGCAATATTATGGTCCACCATTTAGTTAAGACACACATCGGGTGCTAGTCAATTTTCACTCTCTCAGCAATGTCAAAGAGAGGATTGTCCTAGACGTGTCTAGGCACTCCCACTTTTCCTTGATGTTGGACTCCAACAGCATCCCCATGACCTGCTCCGATTGGATCATCATTGAGTCCCAAATTTTGACATCGTCCGACATTTTTTGTAGTGTTTTTCTTAATTCAAGATCGTAGGGGATCAGAGGATTGCCTTGACTCTGTGTACTTGGCAAACACTGAAAATAAGAAATGTAGTAAAAAAAATGTAAATCGGGAATTAATTTACTAAATTGCAATAACGAAATTATAAAATGGCGCCAAAATTTGATACTCCTAACCAAATTACACTTCCCTAAAGAACTAAAAGCAGTTGTTGTCAAATAAAGACACTAACTGGGGTTAGGATCTATTCCACGAGGAATAATATAGTCTAGACTTAGGCTAATTTATGGTTAATTGTGCGTTTAGTCAGATTACTTTCATAAAAGGGGGATTTATAAACAAAGTAATTATTGATTAATTTGTAATAACAAGTAACAAGTAAGCATAATCCACAATTTGTAATATCAGTATGAGATTGAAACTAGGGCATGTGTGTTCTACACAAGTTTCTAATGTAGAAACCCTAATAGCAATAATAATAATAATTCTTTCCTAGTGTTTGACATGCAAATTCGGTAAGTTAGGTATCTCCTAAGTGATTGGTCATCCAAATAGGGAATTTCATCACACAACTTGGTCGATCTACGGGTGTATACTTTACTAACTCTTACCATTGACCCTTGATTAGCCCTCATTTATTTGGGTTAGGCTATTAGATAGTGGATTATCAACTAAATCTCCATTGTTTAAATCTCTTTCCCATTCATTGCTTCCTTAATCGCGCATGTACAACTGAGGCGAGTTCTATCATTATGCACCGTTAAAAAGCATTCAAAATAAATAGATTAACAATACATGCATGAACACTATTTCAGAATTACTTAATTATTAGTTTTACATTGTTATTTACTCATGGTTCTCACAACCATAGTTGTGGATTTAGTTACTCATGCTTATGTGTTCACAATTCATAGTAGGATTAATAAAATAAAGCATGAACTTACAATTAGAATAGTTGAAATCCGAAATCTTGAATTAAAGAACAAATGCAAATTTCATAAACGAAACTTCAAGAATTAAATATCACATTTGTTTGCAAAATAATTTTCAAAGCCAAAACAAAGTGTCTCAAAACGTCTCACAACCAAAAATCTAAAAAATACAACTAATATTGATAGAAAAATGAAATTTGAGGAAATTTGAGGAAATTCGGTTTGGGCAGTGTAGTCAGCGGTTAGGGACCTACGGTTCGTAGGTGCCTTCCGTTTCTCTCATCTAGATAACCATTTCTATGGGCATGATCTATGGCCCGTAGATCTTTGTACAACCCATCTTGTTCATCTGTCATTCAAGTACTAGAAGTGTTTCTCTTATATGTTGTATGCTTACCTTGGATTGTTGCTATAGTTGCCTTCCTTGATATGTTTGACTAAGGGTGAAGTTTCCCTTGTCTATGGGAATTAAGCTAAGGATGAGATCCAAAGATGGTAAGTATGATTATGATGGCCTTAAAGTTGTACTTAGTATGGGTGAGGTTATGGAGTCTTATCCATGCATTGCACTAGTATGCTTTGAGGTTATTTATGAAGTGTATCTCTTATGTTATGAAGATCTAAGTATTGACCAATGCTTATATTATGTCTAAGTTGGAAATTATGCCTATGCCTATGTTGTTATCTCTTATGCGTATAGTTCATGTCTTGTGATTTATCTCTTATGATTATGCATATGTCTTATGTTGACTAACAATTATGTTATGCTCTTGTTGATGATTTATGCTAGCCATCATATTTAGTACATTTTTGTACTAATGCATACTTTTACCTACATTCTTATCAAATGTAGGGTCTGGTGATATTGACTTCCATCCTCGTGGCTAGGTTCATAGTAGAGAAACAAGAGAAGTTTTGGTGAGTCCTCATAGCATTCGAGGGCCTGACCACCATGTTCTTATGTCTTTATCTTATGTTTAGAAGTATTGTATAGGCTGCCTCCCAAAATTATTCATGTTTTAGATGGTTTGAGACAAATTATAAAAGTCCAAGGGGGAGATATTGTAACACCCTGTAGTTTAGTAGGCCAAATAACGCTAAGTGTGAGGGCAACAAGAGCCAAGACAAGGGGCAAGAGCCAAAGCCAAGGGGCAAGGCCCAAGCCAAGGGCCAAGGCTGCCCCAAGGTTTCGTAGCACTGGCCCACTTCACGACTACCACCACCACTCATGGTGTGGCTCGTGGTGGCTAGGCAGTAGCTACTTGAGCTGCCCAAGAATGGCTCACCTTCACGAGCCACTTCATGGCCAGTGGTGAAGACCATGGCTCGTGGGAAGGCTCGTAAAGATGCCTTAGTGTTTTTCAGAACAAGACAACCTAGCCTAAGCACTGCCCAAGGACCACGGACAGGACCACGACACGTGGAGCCTGCCGTGGTGCTTGGAACTAGGCTGCCTAGTGAGGGTCGTTTCGGTATATTCCTATTTAGGTGGTTACTAAGTGAGGTCATTTTATATAGTCTTAATACACCTATATAAGCTATTTTGACCCTTTAACCACCCCAATTAAGTCATTATTTCCAAAACACCAAAAGAATCCCAAGTTTTCAGCCTCTAAAATATTCTCTCTCGAGAAAGTGAAGAAGAAGAAGAGGGTCAAGCTAGGTCAAGTCAAGACTTCATTGTTTCAAGCTTGGTAGGATATGTAATCAAGGTATGATGGCTTATTCATCCATTGAACCATGTCATCCATGGAGCCCCCATGTTTTCCCTAATTGTGGAGATGAACTCCCAATTCTTGTAAGGGTTTCTTCCTATATTGTGGGTATTGTTGCATGTTGATCCAATTGAGTGGATAATGATCGACTATGATTGAATTAGTAGTATATCATGTTTTTAATATGAAATTACATGTTTACATGCCTAACCCATGTCTAGAGAGATGAAATTTAAGTAAGTGGGTTTTATGCCTTGAAAGTGGAAATTGATGATTTAGAGATAATCTTCTAAGATTGATGATATGTATAGTATATTGCTTGAGATTAGGGAATATAGATATGAATTGAATGAGGATAAGTATACATGTTGAATGATGATGAGTAAGTGTTGGCTTTAAGCCTATATGAAGATATATGATTGAAATTGTCTAAGAATGAAGCATGTAGGTTGAATACCTTGTGACTTATGTCTATGAGATTCTTATGAGAAGTATTTCTTGAGAGTAAAGATTGTAGTTATGAATGTTGACTTCTAGGGCTTTGAGAGTAAGGCTAATATGTTGAATTATGAATGATAAGGCTTTGAGAGTGAAGCTTATGTGATAATGGTAGACTATTAGATATAATTGTTGTGGAAGGACTTTACCCACCAAATCTACCTCATGAATGTTTGAATGTATGAATTGATTTGAGTTATGATAATATCCATGTCAAATGCTTAGGTTCTAAATGTGTTGATTGAAAGTAAGTTGTGAACCTCAAGGAGGTAAAGTATGAGAATTATGCATGTTGTATGGAATCTTTGTATATGCTTTACGAACACTGTGAGAGTGAAGTGTCTATGATTATGATGTAGTGTTGTGTTGTTGAAAGGATATTCTCACACACACACTTATGCATGAATATGATATGGTACGATATGGAAGGTTCTCTCACATAGAATGATTCTAGGTTGAAAGGCTTGCTCACCTAAAATGAATCTAAGTCCAAAAACTATAAAATATGATGAGGCTTATGGTGATTCCCCCAAAGACCGTTATATGAGAAGGATGTGAGGAGAGCTCCCTTATTCCTAAGTTAGTAACAAGAGGTGATTACCCATGTCATGATATGAGGAGTGTTAGGTGATTACCCTCTATGTTTATGACTCCTAAAGCAAGGCAAGAGGTGATTACCCATTATCCTTTATGTTGATCATAGAGGTAAATACCTATGATCCTTATTAAATGATGTGGAGGCGAATACCTATATCATATCATGAAGGGGCATGGAGGCGAATACCTATGATTCCCTAAAATAGTGATGTAGGTGAATACCTACGACTATACAAGTAAGGCAAGAGGTGAATACCCAATAGCCTTTATAGTAGACATAGAGAGGCGAGTTCCCATGTCTTAAGAGTAAGTAAGAGTAATGTGAACTATGAAATATGAGAATGTCTAATGTGGATTGTAGCTTGGAAGGCCTTCCATGACATAGATGACTTGAGGTGATTCCCCTTGCTTATGAAAGACGAGCTAAATATGAGAACAAAGAGATGATCAATACGTAAGATGACCAAAAGATGATAAATATGAATGAGGGCCTAAAGTGACTTGCTTAGCATGGGTGAGATTATGGGGTCTTATCCATGCATTGCACAAGCATGCCTTAAGGTTACTTATGAAGTGTTTATCTTATATGTTGTATGCTTAGCTTGGATTGTTGCTATAGTTGCCTTCCTTGATATGTTTAACTAAAGGTGAAGGTTCCCTTGTCTATGAGAATTAAGCTAAGGATCAAATCCAAAGATGGCAAGTATGGTTATGATGGCCTAAAAGTGGTACTTAGTATGAGAGAGGTTATGTGGTCTCATCCATCCATTGCACTAGTATGCTTTGAGGTTATTCATGAAGTGTATCTCCTATGTTATGAAGATCTAAGTATTGACCAATGCTTATACTATGTCTATGTTGGAAATTATGCCTATGACTATGTTGCTATCTCTTATGCGTATAGTGCATGTATTATGATGTATCTCTTATGATTAAGTATATGTCTTATATTGACTAACAATTATGTTATGCTCTTGTTGATGATTTATGCTAGCCCTCATATTTAGTACATGTTTGTACTAACGCATCCTTTTGCCTACATTCTTATCAAATGTAGGGTCCGGCGATATTGACTTCCATCCTCGTGGCTAGGTTCATAGAAGAGCAAGAAGAGAAGTTTTGGTGAGTCCTCATAGCATTCGAGGGCCTGACCACCATGTCCTTATGTCTTTATTTTATGTGTAGAAGTATTGTATGGGTTGCGTCCCAAAGTTATTCAAGTTTTAGATGGTTTGAGACAAAGTGTAAAAGACTTCCGCTTCATTTTATGAGACTTCGATTGTTATGAAAAATGTTTTAAATTTCCGCACTTTCTATTATCTTATGTTATGATATGCTAAGGGGATTGTATGAGAATTCATGGAGTCTTGTACGGCTTGTTACATCTAGGGGGTACCCCTGGGTCATGATAAAAATGTCTAAGACTCATGCAAAACTCTATGTTTAATGCATCAAAAGTACCATAAATTCACGGTACATCTTCATTTATTCTACGAAAATTATACAAGTCATAAAAATTTCTAGCTTCAATTTTTATATTATATTTAACTGTTGTCAAACTAGGTGATTCATAATCTTGAATATCTAAATTTAAATAATATTTTTCAACCATTCGTGATGTAGATATTTCTTTGAAAGTTGGGTTTAATAAACAAGGAGTTAAATAAATTTGAGGAATAGGAAAAAAAGTAGTTTTTAAATTTTTCAATCATTGACTTAACAAACTCTTGAAACCTCGGATTATCTTTGAATTTATTTTTTTTACTAGAAATAGCACATATATTTGGCAAAACAGAGCAAATAGTTGGATAATAAAGTCTAGAAAATTGTTTTGTAGCTAATAAAAAACTTGTAAGAAATCTATAAGATCTTTTACATTAACCCAATCATTATTAGTAAGTCTATAGTACATATTTGAATTATGAGCATTCCAAACCATTTCTAAAGGTTTTCTATACTCATAAGCAACTTTAAGCATTTCAAATAAAGAATTTCATCTAATAGACATTTTTTGAATTTTTCTAGGGGGAAGAATAAATTTATGACAACGGTTTTCAAATTCTTTACGTCTAGCCTTTATTTTACATTTAAAAATAAAATGATATGCAGTCTCATATTTTATGCAACCTGTCAAGCCCCGAGCCTACACCCTGGGCACAACTGGCACTCAAGAATCATTTATGATCCCCAAGCGAACCCTTAGCATGGCTACATGACTTACATGACATGAAACAATATGCGAAAGCTTAAATAGCTGAACAATTGAACATTTAAACAAGTTTTAAAATATTGTCTTTGCAAAATACTTAACATGAACCATGAGTTAAATAGAACATCCTGAGAAAACAATGGAAAACATCTACTCAATCCATCTACGGAGACTCTAAAAATGTGAGATGGATGTTGGGACAAGACCCACGACACCTCCTAAAGATACTAACTAGAATGAAATGGAGTCCCCTGAAAGCAAGGAGGCCTCCTAAATGTTGTTTGCGAGTGGATAATGATCTCAATGATTTATTTGTTGATAATCATGATTACCTGTATCTGCATCATGAAACGATGCAGGTCGAATGACGTCAACACATTAAATGTACTGGTACGTGAAACAGTTAGAGTAAATAATAACTGTACTGGTACGCCCAGGCTCAAAGGAACAAGTACGAAATGAGAACAGAGAAGAAAAATTGCTTGACACTCTGGGCGATATGGAGGCGCGTCTCGCTAGGCCAACATTTACTAGGGGTCTGATTGGGCGTACTGCTGGTGCGTCGTGCTAGGCCTCTATTTATTGGGGGTCTGATTGGGCACACTATTGGCGCGTCACGCCAGGCCTTCATTTACTGTGGGTCTGATTGGGCGCACTGGTGGCACATCTCGCTAGGTCTCCATTTACTAATGGGTCTGATTGGGCGCACTGCAAGTGCGATGCCCCAACCCCGGCCTATAACTTTTGATGAATTCACCTTCTTTAATTCATGGCCTAACTCATCTAAAATTGAATGATTCAACCCCAAAATTATGTAGATTCATAAGCCCAACGAAATTCATCGAAAACTCACTTAATTTACACCAAGAACAATACACATTCGCAAAACCCTCACTCTAACAATCCAATATGAATCCATTGATAAAGAATGAAGTAAAACCTTAAGACTTCCTCAAGAACCTGTACATAACGATTTCATGGATGATTTACTGAAAGAAATATATGTTTGGCATGAGGATGAACATATCCATCACTATGAGAAACCTCACATACCCTGAAACAACTAAGTTCTTTGAGATTTCCCCAAAACCTTGAAGAACTTCTTGAAATCTCCCCCTTCTCTTCTTGAACTTTGCCCTAACTTGCTTAAACATTTTTGAGAGATTGAAAACTGATTTCAATCGGCTTAGACCCCTATTTGGGTGAGTCAAAACGTATGGGCTTAATGGGGTAAGGAAAAGACCAAAATACCCCTCCTTAAAACGGATGAAAAGCTCTATTTAGAGATGTTGAACTCAAACGGACATATCTCCTTCATCCAAACTTGGAATTTAGCAAAACTAATGGCGTTGGAAAGAGGACTCAATGACCTTCGATTTGATATCTCATGGGCCACCTAAATCATCTTGTGCTAAATGTTATGGTCGTTTGAAGTTGACCCAAAACTTACAATTTAAAGAGTAACTTGCATGGCTCTAAATTTAGTTCTTTCATATTTAGCTCTTTCTAAGTCTGAGATATTACAATATCTCCCCCTTGGGAACATTTTTCCTCGAATGAGATCACCCTAATACAACAAGGAAAAATAGGAAGCATTTAACAACTCCAACTCGAGTACATAACATCCAACTTACATACACTCAACACATCAACTTAATGAGTACCAAGAAAAGAGTTTGTACCTTGGTTTGGAATTTGTCCGGAAGCAAAGAGATGTGGGTATCTTTTCTTCATATCCTCCTCAGCCTCCCAAGTAGCTTCCTCAAAAAATTGGTTCCTCTATAAGACCTTGACCGAAGCCACCTCATTGGTTCTTAGCTTGCAAACCTGACGATCAAGAATTTGAATGAATATCTCTTCATAAGATAGGTTGTCATTAATACCAATACTCTCAGTAGATATAACAATAAGTGAAGGATTTCCCATACACTTCTTCAACATAGAAATGTGAAACACCGGATGAACTACTGCTAACTCTGACGGTAGCTCCAATGCATAAGCTACATTGACAATCCTCTTGGATATACTGTAAGGACCAATATATCGGAGACCGTGTTTTCCCTTATTCCGAAACCTCATAACACCGTTCTTGGGTGAAACCTTCAAGTAAACCCATTCATCCACCTCAAACTCCAAGTCTCTTCTCCTAACGTCTGTATAGGATTTCTGACAACTTTGCACTATTTTCAACCTTTCTTGAATGATCTTCACTTTTTCCATAGCTTGATGAACCAAGTCTAGTCCTATCAGCCCAACTTCACCAACCTCAAACCATCCAATAGGAGATCTACATCTTCACCCATAAAGAGCCACATACGGAGCCATCTGGATGCTAGAGTGATAGTTATTATTGTAAGAAAACTCTATGAGAGGTAAGTGATCATCCCAATTACCCTTAAAATCGATTACACAAGCCCTCAACATAACCTCTAAAGTCTGAATCGTATGCTCTATGTGACCATCAGCCTTAGGATGGAAAGCAGTACTCAAATTTACCTTTGAACCCAAATCTTTTTGGAAAGACTTCCAAAACTGGCGGTGAATTGCACACCTCTATCTGAAATGATAGATACAGGAACTACATGAAGTCTGACTATCTCTTGAATATATAATCTGGCATAATCTTCTGCTGAATAGGTAGTCTTTACCGATAAGAAATGAGCTGATTTAGTTATCCGATCTACAATCGCTCCAATCAAATCATGTTGCTTGTGAGATCGTGGAAAACCAGTAATGAAAACCTTATTGATCATTTCTCACTTCCATTTCGGAATCTCTATATTCTGAGCCATACCACTGGGTCTTTGGTGTTCTACCTTGACTTGTTGACAATTCGAACACTTAGCAACAAACTCTGCAATACACCTCTTCATACTACTCCACCAATATGCTTCCCTCAAGTCATGATGCATCTTTGTGGAACCAGGATGAATTGAATATATAGAGTTATGAACTTCTTCCATAATCCTCTCTTGTAGTTCATCCAGCCTAGGTACACAGAATCTACCTTGATATCTCAATACACCATCTCCCCCTTGTTCAAAAGCCATCTCATTTTGCTTATGAACATTTGCCTTCAACTCAAGCAAAACAAGATCCTAGTCTTGTTTCTCTTTCACTTCAGACACTAGTGATGATTCAGGCCATTTCATTAGCACCATTCCACCTTCATTGGAATCTGTCACGACCCAGGGTACCCCCTAGATGTAACAAGATATATAGAACCCTGAAAGACACCATGTAAGCCACATAGCATAGAATAACATAAGAATAGAACAATAAAGATTAAAACACATTTCAAGTCTTAAAATTTTCATAAAAGAAAAGCGGAACTCTAGACTCTAAGTCTCAACATAGCCATCTATTACAATATTTGAAATGAGAAAGGGACACAGCCCATACAACATAGTCCGAAAAACAAATACAAGAAATAAACTACAATGAGATAACATGCTTCCTCGAATCATGAGGACTCACCAACAACCTAGGAGAATAAGCAAATCCAAGCTTTAGTCACAACGATGATCACCTTGAGAACCGGACCCCACACTTGGGGAAAATGTAGGAAAAGTAGGAATTAGTAAAAAAATGCACTAAGTATGATAGCCATGCATAAAAATATTGAAAACATTCTAAAAGGGACATTTCATTTGAATGCATGCAATTTACTAAGTTAAACATCATTATGAAGATAGTGGAAAAGCATAAGTCGTAAGCATAGTCAATACATTGATCATCATATCATAAGAGAAACACTTCATAAATGCCCTCAAAGCATACTTGTGCAGTGCATTAATAAGACCCCATAAATCTCACCCATGCTAAGTAAAGCTTCTTCAATAGCCATAGTTCATAATTCATATTCTTGTTCTTGTTGTTGTCATAGTGGGAATAAGCCTTAACCGGCCTGAGACCATGTGAGCTATAATGGACCCCCGGTGTTACCCATACCTAAAAGGGTTGTCCTATTTCCCTGAGGTATAACCATACTTTTAGCTTAGGTGGATCCACTAGCTAAATAACCTATGGGGGCACATAGTTTAAGGGATAAGGAGATAGCTACTAGAAACCCAAACTCAACTAAGGTAGAAGGTCTCCATCTCATGAGAAATACTTTGGGAACCCAGACTCAACTAATGTAGAAGGTCCCATTGGGAAGGCAGACTCAACTAGTGTAAAAGCTTTCATCTCATATTCAATATCCACTCAGTGCTAAGCATTACTTCCCACGGAATACATATTAAGTCATAACTTGATTCATTAAGATAGCTCATTAGATCATGCCTGAGAATAACCTTTCACCGTCCATGTCTACATATAGATTCAACAGGTGAGAAATCCTTTCAACCTTAGAATCATTATTGTGAGAAAACCTTTCACATCATATCATAGTCATGCATAAGTGTGTATATGAGAATAACCTTTCAAAAACAAACCAACTAGATCATAATCATAGGCACTTCACTCTCAAAGTGTTCTTAAAGCATATACAAAGACTTCATAAACATGCATAATATCATAATTTCCCATTTCAAGGATCAAAGATCATATCAAATCAACACATCTAGAATTCACTACATTAGACATGGATATTAACATAATTCAAGTAACCCAATTACTACAAGCATAATCTCATAATATCCTTCTTTCATCAACACACCCACATCACAAGATCATAATACGGGAATATGGGGATTTCATGAGTTCTTGGGGATTTCAACATAAAAACCATAAGAATCTTTAATTCAATCATAATATAAAGTAATTCAAGCATTAGAATCGTTTTTGAAAGGAACCCATGACTTTGGAATCAAACCCTAGCTTTTAGGGATTTCTATCTTTGAAATTGGGATTTTGAAGGGTCTCCATGGATGAAGAACTGCCATACCTTAGCAATGAAACCCAATGAATTTGAGTAGAAAACCTTGCTCCTTAAACCTTAGCTCCAACTTCCTTCTTCTTCTTCCTTGAAGTTCTAGAGAGAGAATATTTGGAGAGGATGAAGTTTTGGGAATAGTTTTGGGTTTAAGAAATAATGAGGTGAATAACTTAATTTAGTGGTCAAAAATACTTATATAGGTGGTCTAAATTAGGCTAAAACGACAACTCTTAATATTAATTAAAACAAGAAAACCCCAAAGTGCCCCTAAACTAACTCCTCAAAACAGTCCCCAGGTCACCACCCACGATCCTCACTGACGGACCGTGGTTGGTCCCACGACCCGTGATGGTGAAGCATGGGTTAGGTTCAGAGAGCCTGATTTTAGGGCCTTAACCTACGCCCACGGGTGTGGACTGACCCACGAGGCGTGGGTCCTGCCGTGGTCCACTGCCTTTGGGCAGTTTCCAGGGTACTCCTCAAGGATCCATGGTTGGTCCTTGGGGGTCGCACCTTGACATCCTAACACGAAATCCTTTATTTTTAAGTACGGGGAGTTACATCCAAGACTCTAACCCTAACATTAAGCTCTAGTTTAGCCTACTAATTTCTGGAGAGTTACAATATCTCCCCCTTGGGAACATTCGTCCTCGAATGACGATCTAGACACCTTACGAAAGTAAAGACTCAAGAATAGCAACCCATCATGCATGCAACATCAAAATAATGCACTATTCGAAGGAGGAATCATCAATTCCATCTCAAACATAATAAATGCATCACAAGGAAGTAGGAACTACATCTAACAACCCATTATGCATGAAACTCAACATTTCTCATATCCATAAGAGGAACTACCTTCTCCAAACTAAAAGCATGCTCAACAAAACCTCAAAGAGCATTTATGCAATATTCTCCGAAAAAGAACAACTAAGCATGTTCAACAATTCTTATCATGAAGTCAAATATGCAACCCATACTCAATGCACAACAACATGAGGAAAATCAATCTTGAAAACTCCCTTTCTTACTAAACATGAATTTCTCAAGAACATGCATAACATAAGGAAATCATGGAAAAAAACACATATAACACACATGACTCCCAAAACAAGAAAACTCAAGAGGAACTTCTTACCTCAAGCTTGAATAGGAGTAAAAGGAAAGAGATGAGGATATTGAGACTTCATATCGGCCTCGGCCTCCCAAGTAGCACCATCAACTAAGTGATTTCTCCATAAAACCTTCACGGAAGCTATTTCCTTGTTTCTCAATCTCTTGACTTGCCGGTCAAGGATCTCTACTGGAACCTCTTCATATGAAAGAATTTCGTCAACTGCAAACCCTTCTAGGGGAATAATGGATGCCGGATCTCCAATACACTTCTTAAGCATAGAAACATGAAATATCGATGAACTGAAGCCAACTCATTTGGCAAATACAACTCATAGGCAACCTTCCCAATACGTTTCAAAATTTGATATGGGCCTACATACCGGGGACTAAGTTTCCCTTTCTTGCAAAATCTCATCACACCATTCATGGGTGATATTTTTAAATTGACCCAATCATTAACTTCAAATTCTAGATCCCTTCTTCTTACATCGGCATAAGACTTTTGTCTACTTTGAGCCATTCTCAACCTCTCTCTAAAAAGCCGAACTTTCTCAATGGCTTCATAAACTAGCTCGGGACCTATCAAGGCAACTTTACCCACCTCAAACCAACCAAATGGAGATCTATATCTCCTACCATATAAGGCTTCAAAGGGGGCCATACCGATACTTAAGTGACAGCGATTATTGTAGGCAAACTCTATTAATGGCAACTGGTAATCCCAACTACCCTTGAAGTCTATTACACATGCCCTCAACATATCCTCCAATGTTTGGATGATACGCTCCGCTTTCCCATCGGTTTGAGGATGGACGGCCGTGCTAAGCTTAACCTTAGTAACAAGACCTTTTTGGAATGACTTCCAAAAGTGAGAAGTAAATTGAGTACCTCGATTGAGAATAATAGATAGCGGAACTCCATGCAATTTCACTATTTCCCTTATATACAAAATAGCATAGTTGATGTTTACGTAATCAACAACACAACTTCCAGTATGAGTGTCTACGATCGTGCAATAGTATAGTAACCCAACCAAGGGTTGGGGTCGAGTCCCAAGGGAATGGTTTTGAGAATTAATAGAAAAATAAAATCAAGTTCTAACTAGTTGTAGCTAAAGACATTAACGATTAAAAACATTGTAAATTAAAGGGGGACACAAAAGTGTCAAATAACAATGGGGGTTTTGTCACTAGTATAGCAAAAACAACAAATATAACAAGAAAATTAAGTATGGGGAAGAGTTCTTGGAGTGTGACCGCAATACAAGTTGAGATAAATAGTTGGGTACATGTTTTCGATAGGAAATTTGCAAGATAATAGTGACTAGTCTAAGCTTTAGATGGATATAAGTTCCCTCTCAGGCAACTTACCCCGTTTCAAATGCATTCCTCTCAGACACCCATTTGCCGCATGAAGGCCAGCCTATGCCTTACCCCACTCACTTTCTCGAGCTGAGTGTTAGGATATGGGATTAGGGCTCACCCTCTTTGGTTAAACATCATGTCGACCCACTCTTTAGGCGATCAATCTAGTGGTCTTGGTTTCGCGACCTCCCTCTCGGGCAAGCCGAAAACACATGGGTGGCTTTGTATTTGCAATTACAAACCCATTAAATTAAACCACAACCACCAGCAAGCAAAACCCAACAATAATATCAACACATATTTGCTAAATCACACCCCAAGAATGGGGTTTTTATCCACACATCAAGAGATAGAAATTTATACCTAAATGAGCTTGCATTCAAATGTGTATGAAGATTTAAGTCTTGTTACATGCCAAGAATGAATAATCCAAGAGACCCAAGTCCAAATCCTTGGAGATGAAATCCTCTTTCTCTTCATGTTTCCAAAACCCTCTCCAAACTCAGAGCAAAAATAAAAGTACTAAAATTATATTAAGAATCTCATATTGTCTAATGATATGTTCTCTATAACTCTCAATGAGTATTTATAGTTTTCAAAAATCTGTGCTGCGTCGAATCATTCGGCGACATTAGTCGTAATCGCCGATCAACTTGGCAATTTGCCCTTTAGTGTAGTTCATCGCCTTCTTGCACCATCCTTCGGCATCATTCGTGCTCTGGGTCATTGGATGATATAGTACTGCTTCGCGGAACTTCTCGGTGATCCACCGACTGCTCCCTTGTTCCATCGACTTGATCCTTTCCTTCAGGCTCAGCACACTGGAACAAAGGGCGAAGTGAGACCCTTCGGCGATTTGCCAAGTGGACTCAGCGATCCTCAGGCCTTCATTTTCTTGTTCTTTTCGTTTCTTTTTGCGAAGTAGTGTTCATGCTTTCCTTAAATCTTTAAATACCTGAAACTTAAGGGTTTTCATCAGATATGAGATAAAAATAAGCATTTGAGGACACAATTTCTATTTAAATATAATCTTAAATGAGTCCAATTTGTGGACTCATCAACACCCCTAACTTAAATTTTTGCTTGTTCTCAAGCAAACTCGAGTTGAGCTAATCACAAAAGGTGTCTCAAACAGTGCTACACAAGACTCAATCATGAATGTACACAACAAGACTCAAATTACTCATGCAAAGATCAATTGTGTACTCAAAGATTCAAGTTGCCACACACCATTACCAAAGATTCTCATGCTCGCAATACTTGCTACTTGTGCAAGTTCAAGCTCAACAAAAAGTATCTAAATGCCCTCACATAAAGAATGATTCCATATTCACACATAGAGGTTAATCAATTCAAGATCAGGAATCAGATGCAATGCTCACACTCAGAAAGAGGAACACAATGCATGTTTTCACCCATAGGTTTGCCCTTATTTTCCAATCGACTTTTGATTTGGCTTACTCAAGATCAAAAAGGTCTTTTCAAG
>JAJOOR010018299.1:0-29103 GCA_036250505.1 Solanum acaule | reverse complement strand
GGGAAGAGGAGGAGGGAGATGCATTAAGATTTTAAAAAAAAAATTGTAAAAGAATTTTTTAAAAAAAAACTAAAAAAAGGGGTGGGATAAGAAAAATATTTTATATTTTATTTTAATATTTTTTTTTGGGGTGGAGGGATAATAATACTTTAATCTTTAACTAATACTAATAATTTATTTAATTTTTGTCAAGATGAAATGTTTTGTTAATGTGGAGTGTGATGTAACAATTTTTTTAAATAAAAAAGAAAGTGTGTTACACACACCATGATGAGCGTGTAATAAAAGAGAGTGTGTTTCTCAAACTAATAAGAAATAATTTAGATATGAAATTCAGATTTCAATAGTTTAGGAATGAAACTAAAAAAAATAAAATAGTTTAGATATTATTATTTTATATTTTATTATATATTGAACAAAAATGTATTTTTAAAAGTTGAAAGTTGACTTTGAAGGTCAGTAACATCTTAGCACTTAATTAGTGCTAATCCTAATTTGCTGGGTAGTTTACGTAGTTTTTGTAGAACTATGGAAGGGCCAAATTTGGTATTATCTCTGATGGAGTGTTTAATTTTTTTGCTTGGGTGGTTGTGCCTACTAAATCATTCCCCCTTTGTTGTTATGAGGTTTTAATTGTCTTATAAAATGTTGGAGGGCACGTTCTATTTTATGATCGTCAAATGTCTATTAAAAATAGACTGCAATTATTACGGGTGGGCATGGTATGATATATATTGAATTATTATATCATATCAAATTTTTTAATATTATCGTTTTAGTATTATGATATTTGGTGTGGTATATAGTATACATATTAATTTATTTGGTATTCGATATGGTATTTCATATCTAGAAATTATATATCAAAATACCAAGTACCATATCGAAATATATAGTTACATAAATAACATATAAATATTATTAAAATACTAACAAATATGCAACCTTGTATTAGTATATATAAAGTAAATGTTTAGAAGTTGAAACTTTGACTACTTTATTTTGATTGAAATATATTTAAAATTTATTGATTAACAAAAGGAGTTTTTTGTAGTTTATTTTGAATATATATTTCTAGAAAATATCAAATTTCAGGGCAAATATGGGAACAAATTCAAACATTTATATTGAATTTTAATTGAACAACGAAGAAAGACCCAAAAATTCACTTAATATGAAATAGAAAAAATATCATTTATGCATGAATTTTGATTCATCGTTACATATAGTTGTCTAAATAATGTAGCTCATGGTATATATATGAATTGATAACTCTTCTAAGTTTTTAAATACGAACACAATTTACTCTATTTTTATAATTAGATTTTTGTTCTTCCAGTGGGTAGGGGAAGGGAGTGTGGTTAAGGAACAGGAACAAAGTTTAATGATATATGTTTAGGTGATGCAAGATAAGATTCTACTAAAAAATAATAAAAGATATATTTAAAAGTATAAAAGATAAAATAAAATAAAGGAAAATCCTTCTTTGTACTTTTCACTATTAATACAATAATTTATAAGCATGACTCATTAGTCATTAGGTCCTATCTGTATATTTTCTTATGGATCAAGATGACAATTAGTATCGTATGCATAAAATAAAGAACATTTTCTAAAAATTAGTCTAGTTCTTGCATTATATATATTAAAAAATCATACATACTTGAATAAATTTAATTTTTTAAAATCTTTTTTCGTATTATTGTTTTTTTATTTTAATTTATGTAATATAATAATTTGACAAAGCAAATATTTTAAGTAAGTGTTGTATTGCACTTAAGGGTGTGACTTAGCGGTCAATGAAGTAGTTGAGAGCCTTGAGGTTTTAAGTTCAAATTCCAGCGGAGTCGAAAAATGCTAGGTGATTCTTCTCATCTGTCATAACCTTGGTGGATAGAGTTGCCTGATACATATTTCTGGTAGAAGGTGGCAAATATCTTGTGGAATTAGTTAAGATGCACGAAAGTGGATCCGAACACCACAATAATCAAAGAAAGAAGAAGAAGGTAAGTGTCGTCTTCTACTCTAATAAATTAATTTAGAGTCCCGTTGTTTAGCAACTTGCATACAATCTTACTTATAATTGTGAACTCAAACTTAAAATGTCATGTTTTGAAAATATATTTAGTATTAAATAATTCTTTTTTCCTAATACTTAAACTCTTTTAAACTCGAAAAATAATAATTGAACCTATAATTTTTAAAAATGATTCTAGCATTGGAATCAAAAGGAAATAATCTCATTAAAACAAAAAAAAAAAAACTCAATAAAAGAAAATGATTCCATTAATGTAACGAATTAATGCAACTTACTGTTGTTTATTTCACTGCATTTACCAGGTCAAAATAACTATTGATCAGGTGAGGTTTGTTTACCTTAGAAAGTAGCCTGAGATTTAGGAGCTTTAGGAGTGAGTTTAGGAATTTGTTTAGTGAAATAAAACACTATAAGTTAGGAATTATATTAAAAGTAGGAGTCAGTTAATACAGAGTCAATACACACTCTGCTTTTCTCTTATAATTAAGCAACTATATTTTCTATTCAAGAAAAGCTTTCAATTATTTCTTTTTGTTCCTTCTTTACTATTCTTGTCTTCTCTCTTTTGTTCTATGGTATCAAGAGCTAGGTTGAAGGAGACACATTTTTTTCTTTCCAGTCTTCTTGTCTATCTGTTTACCTTTGTCACGCCCCGAGCCTACACCCTGGACGTGGCCGACACTCGAGAACCATTGGTGATCCCCAAGCAAACCCTTGGCCTGGCTGACTACTTAGCGGAAGACTTACTCAAGCATTTTTAGTTTTAAATAACTGAAGGGGAAACATTTAAGTCAAATACTGTCTGATCTATCTGAGAATGCTGAATGTAAACAATAATAGTTTAACAAAATATCTAAAGATAAATACCGAGAGACCCTCTAACATTGTCTATCTATGAAGCCTCTATTGTCTCAGATAGGTGTCGGGACAGACCCACGACAACCTTAAATAAAACTATTAAAGTAAATAAATGACTGAAGTCCTCCGAAAGCAAGGAGGCCTCACCAAAAGCTGGTAAGAAGTTGGGTGCTATCAACGATGAGCCTGAACACCTGTATCTGCATCATAAGACGATGCAGGTCGAAGGATATCAGTTCATTAAATGTACGAGTATGTAATAAGGCTGAGTGAAACAATAATTGGACTGAAAGACTGAAATATAACTCAACTGAAGTAAAATATAAATATGAGATAAAATCATTTAAACTTCACAAATATAATGCAGTAATAGCATATTCTGAACTAAACTGGAATATATATATACTCTTTACTCTTTACTTTTTACTTTACTTGGAGTTTCTCTAATCGACAACCATCACTATGAGCCTCGTGATGATACAATGTCTTACCCACGTTGCTAGAGCCGCTCTATATCTTGCCGGGGTATAGAACGCAACTGATGGATTCACTAAAAAGCCTTCCTGAGGCAGGTGAGGAGTCACCCGTCTTACGATACGATCCTATCTAAGCTGGCTACGTAGTTTATGGGATTTGAGTTGTCTGAACTCTTACCCCATATTAGTGCTCAATACTACTCCCAAAATAATATACTTGTATAATATTCTTGATAAACTATCTGTCTGTCTGAATAAAGGATAAGACCAAGATCAAATCTGTGAGTCAAAGCTCAAATCTTTCTAAAATATATCTTTCAAAGTCATGTATATAACTTAAATCACGAGAAAGTTTTCTAACTTGCATAGCTCATAAGTATTTGTAATTAATTTTCATAATAGCATAAAGACTCTAAAATCATTCTTTGAAATATAAGCTTCATGAAATCATAACAATGTCATGTCAACAACTCACGAGAATAACAATGTAAAACCTTACGAAGTATAAAAAGGAAGTACATAGGTCAAGAATCTTTAATCTTGAATAATTAATTTAAAGAAATCGTGAAATTCGGGTCAAGATTATGGATGAACTCGAAAGTGGGTTTGATAACCCTAATTATGGAATTTAGTTCATGAACATTGATAAATCTTGGATATGAGGATGAAAGGAATTCCTCATTGAAGTCTTACATGCATTAATTGCTCCAATTACCAAAGAAAAGAATGATTTTGGAAGAAGAAGACCTACAAAATCTTTCTTGAACCTGGGAGATGAGTTCTTGAGGAGCTTTCTTGAAAAATCTATGTATTTTATGAGTAGGAGTCATTAATTCGTGTTAAGATGAAGAAATTAAGAAGTTTTGTGGTTAAATGTTACCTTGGATGATGGATGAACTTTGGAGGAAGTTAGTTTCTTGAAAACATTTCTTTCTAGGGTAATTTTATGAACTATGGAGGTGAATCACATTTTTGGAGGGTCATTAAAGCCTCGGACGCCCATGCGCAGGCAACTGCACAAGAACCCACTAGCTACTGCCTCGGCGCGCGCCCGTGCGGAAATAGCCTCGGTCGCGCGTGGCAAGACATTGTCCAGTAAAAAGGGCATAACTTTTTACTCCGAACTTCAATTGATGCAAACTTGGTGGTGTTGGAAAGAAGACTCATATATTTTTAATTTGATAATTTGTGGTTCACCTAGTTCTTTATATATTGAAAGATATGGTTATTTGAAGTTGACTCTAGCATAAACTAATGTGAAAAACTTAGCCTATAGAAAGACTTTGAACTTGACTTAGTGTTAGAAGTCCCTTATGACCATAAATCACTTACGATACCCTTGATACATTTGGTAACGGACCTTAAAATACATGAGCAAGTAGTACATAACCCGGTTCAAGCTCATATATTTAAGACGAGCGATTCAAATTCTAAGAGTAAATTTGCGAGGTGTTACAATATCTCCCCCTTGGGATCATTCGTCCTCGAATGATGACTAAACAACGAAATGCACAATGGCCCAAATACAATGCATAGAGTAAAATACACCAACAAAATACTTAAACGAAAGCACTCAACTCACGAATAGACACTAAATCTGAAATAGGGAAAGGGTCATTACCTTCAACATCAACATCTAGAGGGACGAATAGATGAGGGTATCTTGCTTTCATATCTTCTTCGGCCTCCTATGTAGCCTTTTCAACAAACTGATTCCCCCATAAAACTTTGACTGATGCAACCTCTTTAGTCCTCAACTTGCGAACCTGACGGTCAAGAATCTGGACCGAAATCTCTTCATAGGACAAAGTATCTTTCACACCAATACTCTATGTGGTAACAACTAGTGATGGATCGACCAAACATTTCTTAAGCATGGAGATATGAAATACTGGATGAACAACCGATAATTCTGATGGTATCTCCAACTCATAAGCTACATTACCAACCCTTTTTGTAATCTGGTAAGGACCAATATAATGGGGACTAAGCTTCCCTTTTCTTACCAAACCTCATAACACCCTTCATGGGTGAAACCTTCATATAGATCCAGTCATTAACCTCAAACTCCAAATCTCTCCTGCTAACATATGTATAAGATTTCTGACGACTTTGCATTTTTTCAACCTTCCTTGAACAGTCCTCACCTTCTCCATGGCTTGATGAACCAAGTCTGGCCCTATCAACTCACCTTCACCAACTTCTAACCAGCCAATAAGAGATCTACATCTTTTCCCATAAAAGGGCATCATAAGGAGCCATCTTAATACTGGAGTGATAACTGTTATTTTATGCAAACTCTATTAAAGGCAAGTGTTCATCCTAATTTCCTTTGAAATCCATGGCACATGCTCTCAACATGTCCTCTAAGGTTTGAATTGTGCGCTCTGTTTGATCATCCGTCTGAGGATGAAAAATAGTACTAAGATTTACTTTGGAACCCAAACCTTTCTAAAAGGACTTCCAAAATTGAGCGGTAAATTGTGCACCCCTATATGAAATGATAGACAAAGGGACTTCATGAAGTCGGACTATCTCACGGATGTATAGATTGGCATACTCTTCTGCTGAATTTGTAGTCTTTATCGGAAAGAAATGGGCTGATTTAGTCATCCGATCTACAATCACCCAAATTGAATCATGGTGTCTGCGAGATCGCGACAAGCCAGTAATGAAGTCCATATTAATCATCTCCCACTTCCATTCCGGAAGAGCTATGTTCTGAGCCACACCACATGGTCTTTAGTGTTCAACTTTGACTTGTTGGCAATTTGGACACTTAGCAATGAAATCTGCAATACACCTCCTCATACTATTCCACCAATAAACATCTCTCAAGTTATGGTACAACTTGGTGGAACCCGGTTGGATCGAATAGCTTGAACTATGAGCTTCTGCCATGATTCTCTCTTGGAGCTCATCCACCTTTGGAACACACAATATACCTTGATATCTCAACACACCATCTCCCCTTTGTTCAAAAGCCATCAATTTCTATTTATGAACATTTGCCTTCAACTCAAGTAGGATGGGGTCCTTATCTTGCCTCTCTTTCACTTCCAACACCAAGGATGATTCAACCCCATTCATTACAACAACTCCACCTTCACTGGAGTCTACTAAACGAACTCCCAAACGTGCAAGTCTATGCACTTCCTTTTATAACTCTTTCTTTTCTTCATCAACATGAGCATTAATTCTCATGGACAACCTGCTAAGGGCATCATCAACAACATAAGCCTTACCTGGGTGGTAGAGAATATTCATGTCATAATCCTTAAGTAACTCTAGCCATCTCCTCTGCCTAAGATTAAGCTCCTTTTGACTGAAAACATACTGAAGGCTCTTGTGGTCAGTGAACACATCCACATGCACGCCATAGAGATAATGATGCCGTATCTTAAGAACAAACACCACTAATTCCAATTCGAGATCATGAGTCGGATAATTTTTCTCATGGATTTTCAGCTGCCTAGATGCATATGCTATAACCTTACCATTCTACAACAACACACAACCAAGTCCAACTCTGGACGCATTATAGAATACAATAAAACCTTATGGTCCATATGGCAGGGTTAATACTGGAGCAGTAGTCAATCAAGTTTTCAATTCTTGAAAGCTTTCCTCACAAGCCTCAGACCCTTGAAACTTAGCCTTCTTCTGGGTCAACTTAGTCAATGGGGGACGAAATAGATGAAAATCCTTCTACAAACCTTCTGTAGTAACCAACCAAACCCAAGAAACTTCTTATGCCAGTCGAGGATGTGGGTCTGGGCGAATTCTTCACTGCCTCTATTTTCTGAGAATCAACTCAAATACCTTAGCCAGACACAATGTGGCCTAAGAATGCCACATATTCAAGCCAAAATTCACACTTTGAAAACTTGGAAATAACTCATGATCCTTAAGAGTTTGGAGGACTATTCTGAGATGACTAGCATGATCCTCCTCATTTCTAGAGTAGATCAAGATATCGTTGATGAATAAAATAACAAACATATCTAGATACTTCATAAATACTCTATTTTGAGATCCACGAGTGCTGCAGGAGCGCTAGTCAAACTAAAGGACATGACAAGGAACTCATAATGATTGTAACGGATCCTGAAAGCTGTCTTCAGGATGTCACTTTCTCTTACTTTCAACTGATGGTAGCTAGATCTAAGGTCTATCTTAGAAAAGCAAGTGGCACCCTGAAGTTGGTAGAAAAGGTCATCACTTTTTGGAAGGGGATACTTATTCTTTATGGTGACCTTGTTCAACAGGCGGTAATCGATACACATCCTAAGGGAACCATCAGTTTTTACACAAATTAGACCGGAGATACACTTGGTCGGATGAAGCCCTTATCAAAGAGATCTTTCAACTATTTTTTTTAACTCTTTTAGCTCAAATGGAGCCATTCTATATGGTGGAATAGAGATGGGTTGAGTATCAGGAAGGATATCAATTCCAAAGTCTATCTCTTTTTTGGGAGAGACTCCGGGAAAATCGTTGGGAAAAACTTTTGGGAACTAATTTACGACTGGGATTGACTGAAGAGGTGGTGTCTCAACACTATAGTCATTAACTCTGACTAAGTGGTAGATTCACCCCTTGGAGACTAACTTTCTAGCCTTAAGGAATAAGATGAAACGACCCTTAGACACTGTTGGATTACTCTTCCATTCTAAGACTAGCTCATTAGGGAACTGAAACCTGACCACTCGAGTTCTACAATCGATCGAGGCATAACAAGCATAAAGCTGATCCATGCCTAGAATGACATCAAAATCCACCATGTCTAATTCAACTAAATCAGCCACGTT
This sequence comes from Solanum acaule, assembly GCA_036250505.1. Lineage (NCBI taxonomy): Eukaryota > Viridiplantae > Streptophyta > Magnoliopsida > Solanales > Solanaceae > Solanum > Solanum acaule. Next base: position 20,920 of record JAJOOR010018299.1, on the reverse strand, counting down.
GTCTTTGTGATGAATTGAGATGGTACAATCACGATAGACTCTTTCTGCTAAAATAGACTCTACCAATAGGTGTAGAAACATTGAATGACTCAAGAAGTTGTTCGGGACAAGTTCCAAACCTCATGACTACGTATGGAGTTACAAAAGATAAACTCGCACCTGGATCAAGTAGGGTATAAATATCAAGAGAAAGGACTTTAAGCATATTAGTAACAACATTATGTGAGTTCTCCTGATCCTGGAGACTAGCCATAGCATATAGACGGTTTGTACCCCAAATGTTCCTGAAGTAGCACTTCTTTGAGCAGCCCTGATTGCTGGAGCTATTGAAGAAGATTGAGCTCTACTACTCACATTACCTTGCCTCTCTTTTGGTCAATCTCTTAGAAAGTGACCCATCTGAGCACACTTAAAACAACCATTTGTGCCATCACGACACTCTCATGGGTGGGTCCTACTGCACTTAGCACAAGGTGGGCTCCAAAAACCCCTTCTTCCATGAGACTGAGGACCCTGAGCTTGGAAATTTTGAGAATTTTGGATCCGGTGATCATTCCTGTTTTTGGTGCAGGTGCACTAGCTGATGATGGAGCAGGTCCAAATGACCTTTACTGAAAGGATGATCGATTTCCATTTCTGGTCTTCTGCTGGACTGACTCATAGTTTGCTGTCTTGACCTTCTTACTTCGATAGTCTTCCCTATCCTTCAGCTTATCCTCCTCCACATGTTGCACATTAATCATAAGCCTAGCTATGTCCATGTCTCCTATCAACATGGCCGTCTTACTTTCTTTATTTGATAAACGGGAGAGTCCCGACACAAACAAGCTCATTCTGCTCCTCATATCAGCCACCATCTTTGGAGCATAGCGAGATAACTAGGTGAAGTTGAGACTGTATTCTTGCACGCTCATAGACTCCTGCTTCAGGTTAAAAAACTCTCTTACCTTTGACTCCCTTATCTCTCGGGGAAAGAAACGCCCTAAGAAGGCATTCTCAAATACAGTCCAGCCTAATGGTGCTGTATCTTCTCCTCTAGACTTTTTCCACTGTTAGTACCATATCCTGGAAACACCCTTGAGCTAATATGAAACCAACTCAACGCGCTCCGTATCAGCAGCATGCATAACTTCAAACCCTTCTGAAGTTCATACACAAAGTTTTCTGGATCCTCGCTGAGGTTGGAACCCGTGAACTCCGAGGGATTCATCCCTAAGAACTCTCAAACTCTAGAAGTAGCAGTTGCATCCTAACGACCCACTATTTGTTGATCAGCTTTATTTGCCACAACCTGAGTCAGCATTTGAATAACATTTTTGAACTCAGCATTGGTGACATCTCCCTTAGGGGGTTGCACTTCTTGTGCATTGGGAGCTTCTTGACCTTGAGGATTTACATTCCTCCTAGAAGGACATCCTTGAACAACTCTTTGTGGAGACATGATCTGAAAAGACATGTGTAGGCACGAGTTAGAAGAAAATTTTATAGAGTTAAACTCTATTGCACGAATGGGAGCATAAAAAAAGAGACAATTCTTAATATCTTATAGCCTTTCTATCATCGATGTGGTGCGCTTCACACTAATAAAAAGGACTCTACTATACACGGCTTCATAGACACCTTAGGACACTTGAACTCTGTGCTCTGATACCAAGTTAGTCACGCCTCGAACCTACACCCTGGACTGGTCGGCACTCGAGAACCATTGGTGATCCCCACGCCAACCCTTGGCCTGACTGACTACTTAGCAGAAGACTTACTCAAACATTTTTCATTTTAAATAACTGAAGGGGAAACATTTAAGTCAAATACTGTCTGAACTATCTCAGAATACTGAATGCAAATGGCAATAGTTTAACAAAACATGTGAAGATAAATACTGAGAGACCCTCTAACATTGCCTATCTATGAAGTCTCTTCTGTCTAAGATAGGTGTCGGGACAGACCCATGACAACCTTAAATAAAACTATTAAAGCAAATATATGACTGGAGTCCTCCGAAAGCAAGGAGGCCTCACCAAAACCTGGTAAGAAGTTGGGTGATATAAGCGATGCTCCTGTTGATGATCCTGAAAACCTGTATCTGCATCATCGCATCATAAGATGATGCAGGTCGAATGAAATCAGTACATTGAATGTACAAGTATATAATAAGACTGAAATATAACTCAATTGAATTAAAGCATAAATATGAGATAAAAGCATTTAAACTTCACAAATATAATGTAGTAATAGAAAATTCTGAACTAAACTGGTATATGTGTATATATATATATATGTATGTATGTATATAAATACTCTTTACTTTACTGGGGAGTTTTTCTAATCGACAATCATCATTATGAGCCTCGTGATGATACAACATCTTACGCACATTGCTAGAGTCGCTCACCCGTCTTACGGTACGATCCTATCTACGCTGGCTACGTAGTTTATGGGATTTGAGTTGCCTGAACTCTATCCCTTATTGATGCTCAATACTACTGCCAAAATAATATACTTATGTAATATGCTCATAGTTTGATAAACTATATGTTTGTCTGATTAAAGGGTGAGACCAAGCTCAAATCTGTGAGTCAAAGCTCAAATCTTTCTAAAATATATTTTTCAAAGTCATGTATATAACTTAAATCATGAGAAAGTTTTCTAACTTGCATAGCTCATAAGTATTTGTAATTAATTTTCATAATAGCATAAAGACTCTAAAATCATGCTTTGAAATATAAGCTTCATGAAATCATAACAATGTCATGTCAACAACTCACGAGAATAACAATGTAAACCCTTACTATGTATAAAAAGGAAGTACGTAGGTCAAGAATATTTAATCTTGAATAATTAATTTAAAGAAATTGTGAAATTTGCGTCAAGATTATGGAAGAATTTGAAAGTGGGTTTGATAACCCTAATTATGGAATTTAGTTCATGAACATTGATAAATCTTGATTATGAGGGTGAAAGGAATTCCTCATTGAAGTCTTACATACCTTAATCACTCCAATTACCAAAGAAAATAATGATCTTGGAAGAAGAAGACCTACAAAACCTTTCTTAAACCTTGGAGATGGGTTCTTGAGGAGATTTCTTGAAAAATCTATGAATTTTACGAGGTGTCATTAATTCGTGTTAAGATGAAGAAATTAAGAAGTTTTGTGGTTAAATCTTACCTTGGATGATGGATGAACGTTGGAGGAAGTTAGTTTCTTCAAAACTTTTCTTTCTAGGGTAATTTTATGAACTATGGAGGTGAATCACGCTTTTGGAGGGTCATTAAAGCCTTAAACGCCTGCGCGCCCGTGCGGAGAACTCCTCAGGCGCGCATCCAACCGCGCAGGAACGCAATAGCTACTGCCTTGGTGTGCGCCCATGCAGAAATAGCCTCGGCCCGGTGCGTGGCAAGACATTGTCCAGTAAAAAGGGCATAACTTTTTACTTCGAACTTCAATTGATGCAAACTTGGTGGTGTTGGAAAGAAGACTCATATATTTTTAATTTGATAATTTGTGGTTCACCTAGTTCTTTATATACTGAAAGATATGGTTATTTGAAGTTGACTCTAGCATAAACTAATGCGAAAAACTTAGCCTATAGAAAGGCTTTGAACTTGACTTAGTGTTAGAGGTCCCTTATGACCATAAATCACTTACGATACCCTTGATACACTTGGTGACAGACCTTAAACACATGAGCAAGTAGTACATCACCCGGTTCAAGCTCATATACTTAAGATGAACGATTCAGATTCTAAGAGTAAAGTTGCAAGGTGTTACAACCCTGTTGGAAAAGTTTGGAAATGTTAAGGAAAATATTTTACCGTTTGTAGCAATGGAAGCCTCAAATGGAGGAAATGCTCAATATGGAATAGAAAAACTTGTAGGCACTAATTACGAGTATTGGAGAATGAGTAAAGAAGCATACCTTTAAGTTCATGATCTATGAGATTTAATTGTAGGACCTGATTCAATAATCCCATTCGATACTCTTGAGAATGGCAAATCGAAGGAAATTTAAGATCAAGTGCGAAAAACTCTCTTTGATTTGAATACTTCTATTACTAAGGAATTTTATTGATCATATTTCTGATGTTAGCTCTTGAAAAGAAGTTTGGCACACACTCGAATGGTAGTTATTAAGAAAAGTATAGCAAAACTGCAATTTTTGGAGAATGAGTTTCCAATGTTGCAACATGTAGGTATGTCAATCTCAAATTACTTTTTGCGAGTTAAAAGTATTTGTGTTTAAATTCAAGATTGATCTGGTAGTGAAGATTAGCGAGTCACGCCTACAACACCATCTTATTCGTGGATTGAAAAAAGAGTATGATCCTTTGTCACTTTCATTCAAGAATGGACGCAACAACCATATGTTGAAGAACTGGAGAATTTTGATTTCTAATCAAGAAGATTTGGGTAAACAAATGGCTAATAATCTTGAATCTGATGATCTACTTTTAAAGAAAAACTGAACAAGAAGAATACATCAACTTGGGATAAAAGTAAAGAAGAAAAAATAAGTATGGAAAAAGGTGAAAATTCACATTACAACAGAAAGTGCTACATATATGAAAAAATTGGACATATAAAAAGAATTGATAAGTGAAACTTTTCAAAGCCACTATCATGTGCAACAACGAAGCAAATGAACAAATGAAATGGGATCAGTGTTTTAGCATCCAAGCTGTTTGACAAAAGCCAGCACACGATTCTTTCAAGTATGCCAACAACAATAAGAGGAAAGAGTGGATCGTTAATTGAGGATGCTCACATCAGGTAACTATAGATGATTCTTTATTCTCGGAGATGCGAGATTATCATGGAGACCGAGTCATTATCACATCAGATAACTCAATATCCAGTAATAAATGAAGGTGTTGTGAAGATTGAGGTTGTTGGTGATAAATACAAAAGTATCAAGTTGCAGGATGATGAAATGTAAAAGAAATATTTGTTGATGTTATTTTTTACTAGCGAAAAGAAAGATTCTTTGTTTCTTATGTTAGCAAATGAAGATTATGTAAAGAAAGCAAGCCAAACTTATAATGTCGTAATTTGACATGCTCGATTGGGTCATGTAGGCTATCAAATACTACAACAATTTTTTTTCTAAAAATATTGGTAGATATCTTGCAAACTTTGAAGAATGTACGTGAAGACATGATTTGTCAAGGCTGTCAATATGAAAAATCTCATCGTCTTACTTTGAAAATGTCATCAAATCATAGAATCATGTTGTTTAAATTCTTGATGGGACCAAGAAGAACACCAAGTTATAGCGGTCATCTCTATATTATGGTGTTGGTGGATGGTAAAGCATTATCCAAGTTTCTGGAGTTCAAAGATGATGTTGCAAATGAGTTTGGGAAGAAGACAAAATGTCTCTGCAATAATAATGGTGGAAAATATATCTTAGATGACTTCTTTCAGTATTGTCATGAAAAGGGAATTCTTCATCAAATGACTTGTCGAAATACTCCTCATCAGAATAAAATTGTCGAAAGAAAGCTTTCGTATCTTACTTAAGTTTGTCTTTCATGGTTGCATGAAAAAAAAATCTTTCCTGAGAGCTATGGGCAGAAGTTATTAAATGTGATTACCATGTGACAAATAGGCTACCTCCTTGGCCAAGTACACAAAAATCATATTTTGAAATTTTATATTGAGATTAATTTTAGAGACCTCCCTTCACATCTCCCTTCACATTTTTCTCTGTTTAAACTCACCTCCCTATGATTTACCATATTGTGCTTACCTCCCTTATTGTAGTTTTCTTGCAACAATTCATTGAACCTATTTATTACTAATATAAATAAAATATAAAATATACATCAATTTCCATCAAGTTCCAGTGAAAATTCTTGTGAAGATTTCTTCTCTAAGAAATAAACAATTGTAACATGTACAATTTTAGATTGTGGCTTTATATGATATAGTTCATCTTTGTATGTGATTACACTTTCTGACTAGTGAAACGAATTCAATGATTTTGCAAATCAATTGTTTGATAAGATTCTTCAAACTCAATTTTTATCTCTTCAACATTAAAAGTGAAAGTTCTCCAAACTTAAGGAACTGTATTTTTATTTATTTAAATTATTTATTAAATGAGATGCTTTGAAAAGATAAGTGTAATATCATATACCACAAGAGAGCTTAGTGTGATGGAGTAGAATGTGGAGGGTAGTCTCTAAAATTATCTCTTATATATTTCTATACTTAATCTATCGAAATGGTTTACTTTGGAATGAGCATAACTCTAACTTAATTGAAGGAAAAAGTTACATAACTAAGCAAACATAGCTACTATATATACATAACATGACGATACTTTCAATTTTTCATCTAACATAGCTATACTTAGGATTTTATAGAAAATCTCTCTTCTCTCTCTTCCTCTCTCGTTCACTACTCTTCTCCTCTATCTCTCTGGCTTTCCTTTCTCCTCTCACGTTGTTTTCTCGCGCTCTATCTCCCTCTCTAGAATTCGCTGTGTGATTTTTTTTCTTTTTCCTCTCTATTTTGATATTAATATGAAACTCATTGTCACTATCCAAAAATGGGCGTGATGGCATGTTGTCATGACCCAGGGGTATCCCATAGATGTAACATGGCGTATAGAACCCCGAAGGACTCCATACAAGCCACTTAGCTCTCATAACATAAGAAATAGAAAAATAAGAGTAAAACAATAGTCCAAGTCCAAAATATTTTATAAAACGAAAAGCTTCTAAACTCATGTCTCATCATAGCCATCCAATACAATTGAATGAAATTGGGCCTAGCACATGCATCATGTTCAAAAGAGAAATACACGAAAGAAACTAAACAACAACTCCATCCTCGAAGCATGAGGACTCACCAAAGCTCGGGAAATCACGAACTCAACTAATAGACATGAGACTCGGAAACCTATCTGTCGGACCCTACATTTGGGAAAAATGTAGGCAAGAGTATGCGTTAGTACAAAAATGCACCAAATATGATAGGTATGCATAAAAACATTTTAAACATGCTAAAAGGGACATTTTATTTCATGACTTGCAATTGACCAAGCTAAAATATCATATGAAAGAGTTATAAAACATAAGTCATAAATCATGGTCAATGCAAGCTAACATCATCTTTAAAGCCTTTGACCACATATGAAATACTCATTGAGTAACCTTAGTTCACTTTTAGTCTTGTTGTGAGAATTATCCTTAACCGACATAGAGACCATGTGAGCTATAAAATGATCACCCGATGTCTCGCACACCGAAAAAAGTTGTTCTACTTGCCTAAGGTAGAACCATGAACTTCTAGCTTAAGTGGATCCACTAGCTAATCAACCTATGGGGGCACATAGTTATGGGATTAGGAGATTGTTACTAGAAACCCGACCTCTACTAGTGGGAGAGCTTCTATGTCATGAGACTTCTTCTACAAACCCGACCTCTACTAACAGGAGAGCTTCCATCTCGATCTCAATATCCACTCGGTGCTTAGCATAAATCCCACAGAATAGTATTTTCTTACTTATTCTCATTATCCATGGAAATGCATGTCATCTTGCCAATCCAAGCTATTTCATTAAGATATCTCTTATTCATTGATTCAATGGTGAGAATAGCCTTTGAACCTAAGAATCTTTGTTATGTGAGAAAATCTTTCATATCATGCTAGTATGTGTTAATGAGAATGTCCTTTCACAACACAACATCATCATTGGTACTTTACTCTCAAAACACCCTTAAAGCATTTATATAATTTTCATAAAAACATGCATAATTCCATAATCACCTTTGCCTGCCAAAAACCCTCTTTCAATTATCAACACTTACAAAATAAGGGTTAAATATGGATTTCATCATAAACTCATGCAATTCTCTCATCACATGCTTAATTTTATAGAACTCATCCTTTAAGATCAAACTCCCACATCATATAGTTCATAACTTGAAAACATAGGGATCACATGGGTTCATAGAGAAAAACATCATAAAACCATAGTAAATCATCAATTCGTGCTTAGAAGATCAAAATTCAATCATTCAATTCAAAAATCATGGGAACCCATGGTGATTGAAGAAAACCCTAACTAAATTGGGGAATTCTACTTTTTGAAATACTGTAATTTGGGGACTCCACGAATGAGAGGGATTTATGGATGAAAACTACCATACCTCAAGTCCAATTGCTTATCTTCAATAGAGGAATTGAGACCTTAGCTTGAAACCCTATGTTGAATCTTTTTCTTCTTCAACTTTCTAGAGAGTGGATATTTGAGAAAAGTTTTGGGATTTTGGAAGAATGAAGTAAATGGGTTTAATTTGGGGGGTAAAAAGACCTATATAGGGGTCCTAGACTTAGGCAAAACGATATAGTATAGGAATTAATTAATTAGTAAAAGACCCAACTACCCCTGAAAATAACTGACAGATGACCATTCACGGACCCTAGTCGACGGACTGTGGTCTGACCCACGGCCCATCTTGGTGGACCATCGTTCATGGTCAGAGAGGGTGATCTTGGGGTCTTCGAACCACGGACCGTGGTCTGACCTACGGTCTGTAGGTCGTGTCGTGGTTCTAGACCCTCAGATCCTACTCAGGCAGGCCAACCACAGACCACACCTAAGGTCTGTGGTCCACTTCACGGGCCGTGGGTGGCTGGCGTGGTTCGGCACCTGCAATATCTGGAAAGCTGCTATTTTGGTCTTTTTAGAATACAGGGTGTTATAATATCTCCCCCTTGAGACCATTCGTCCTCAAATAAGATTCAAACTGGTTCTAAAAGAGTAGGAGGGGAACTAATAACCCAACCTAACAATGTAATGCATACAACTAAGGAGGAACTATCGACTCCAAGCTAGGACGTCCTCAAAACATCAAAAGAGGGGTGAAACTAACTCCATTAGCCCATTATGCATGCAATGCACATAAACAAGGAGGAAACATCAACTCTAAGTTAAACATACTCAAATGCATTATAAGGAAGTAGGAACTACATCTAGCAACCCAATATGCATGAAATTTCAATATTACTTCATTTTCCAAGGAGGAAGTACCTTCTCCAAGCTAAAAGCATGCTCAATACAATCTCGTGGAGCTCATATGCAATTCACTCTCAAAAAGCATATCTAAAGTATGTTCAACAAGTCATCTCATGAAGTCTATAGGCAACTCATACTCAATGCACAACATCATGAGGAAAATAAATCATATAAGTCATATCTTTCAAAACTTAAGCTTTTTCATGAACATGCATAACCTAAGGAAATCATGGAAAACACATAAACACACATGACTCCCAAAACAAGGAATAAACCATGAGGAACTCATTACCTCAAGCTAGAGTAGGAGTAGAAGGAAAGAGATGAGGATATCGGGACATCATATCGGCCTTGGCCTCCCAAGTAACACCCTCAACTAAGTGACTCCTCCATAATACCTTTACGGAAGAAACTTTCTTGTTTCTCAACTTCTTGATTTGTCGGTCTAAAATATCAACTAGAACCTCTTTATAAGAAAGATTCTCTTTAACTTCAAAACCCTCTAAGGAAACTATAGATGTTGGATCACCAACACATTTCTTTAACATAGAGACATGGAAAATCGGATGCACCAATGCCAACTCATTTGGCAAATCAAACTCATATGCAACCTTACCAACACGCCTCAAAATCTCATATGGGCCTACAAAACGGGGACTAAGCTTTCATTTATTACCAAACCTCATTACACCCTTCATGGGTGAGATTTTCAAATAAACCCAATCATGGAAATCAAACTCAAGAACCCTTCTTCTAACATCAACATATGACTTTTATCAACTTTGAGCCGTTTTCAACCTCTCTCTAATAAGCCGAATCTTCTCTGTGGCCTCATGTACCAATTCGGGACCTATAAGGGCAACTTCACTCACCTCAAACCAACCTATCAGTGATCTACACCTCATACCATATAGTGCCTCAAATGGAGCCATATCAATACTCGAGTGATAACAATTATTATAGGCAAACTCAATCAATGGCAAATGGTCATCCCAATTACCCTTAAAATCAATCACAGAAGCTCTCAACATGTCTTCCAAAGTTTGAATAGTACGCTCTACTTGCCCATCAGTTTGGGGATGAAAAGTCGTGCTAAGCTTAACTTTGGTACCAAGACCCTTTTGGAATGACTTCCAAAGCTGAGAAGTTAATTGGGTACCTCGATCAGAAATAATGGACAAGGTCACTCCATGCAACCTCACCATCTCTCTCAAATACAACTTAGTATAATCTTCCGCCGAATAAGAAACCTTGACGGGAATGAAATGAGCAGATTTCGTCATCTGATCCACTATTACCCAAATCGAGTCATGTTGTGGCCGAGTATGTGGCAACCCTACTATGAAGTCCATATTCACATCCTCCCACTTCCAAGTAGGAATACTAATGTCTTGAGATAAACCTCCCGGTTTCTGATGCTCAACCTTCACTTTTTGACAATTAGGACACTTAGCCACAAATCCCACAATATCCTTCTTCATCCCATTCCACCAATAGACATCCCGCAAATCACGGTACATCTTGGTGGCTCATGGGTGAATAGAATATCGAGAAATATGGGCATTTGTCAAGATCTGTTCCATCAAGTCATCAACATTAGGAACACACAAACGACCTTGATACCTTAGCACACCATTTCCCCCTTGGGAGAAAGCCTCAACGGACTACTTAAGCACCACCTTTTTCAATTCAACAAATATTGGATCAAGACCTTGCTTAGCCTTCACATCCATCACAAAAGACGATTCGGATCCATAATGAACTATACCATCGCCCTTGGTGGAATATACTAGTTGAAAACCTAATCGAGCCAACCTATGGATATCTCGAACCAACTCTTTCTTTTCATCCTCGACATGAGCAACACTACCCATAGATAATCGACTAAGAGCATCCGCTACCATATTAGCTTTACCGGGGTGATAAAGGACACTCATGTCATAATCCTTCAATAATTCGAGCCACTTTATTTGGCGAAGATTCAAATCCTTTTGGTTAAACACATATTGCAAACTCTTATGATCGGTGGAAACATCAACATGAACCCCATATAAATAATGCCTCCATATCTTTAAGGCAAAAACAACCGCTGCTAATTCAAGGTCAACGGTCGAATAATTCTTCTCATGGATTTTAAGTTGCCTTGAAGAATAGGCAATAACCTTACCATTTTGCATAAGTACACATCCCAACCCAACTCTAGAGGCATCAAAATATACCACAAAGCCATCTGTACCTTTTGGTAAAGTCAACACTGGAGCGAAATTAAGTCTATCTTTTAACTCTTGGAAAATTCTCTCACAAACATCCGACCATATGAATTAGCCTTCTTTTGAGTCAAAGTCGTCAAAGGAGAATCAATGGAAGAATATCCCTCAACAAACCTTCTATAGTAACCGGCCAAACCCAAAAAGTTTCTAATGTCCGAAGGAGTTAGAGGACTAGGCCAACTCTTAACCGCATCCATCTTATTAGGATCTACCTCAATACCCTTGTTTGAAACAATATGACCAAGGAAAACTACATACCTTAACCAAAATTCACATTTGCTAAACTTTGCAAAAAGTTGTTGGTCCTTGTGAATTTGCAACACAATCCTCAAATGATCAATAAGCTCATTCTCCCTTCTCGAGTAGATCAAAATATATTAATGAACACAATTACGAACATACCAAGGTATTGTCTAAATACCCTATTCATCAAATCCATAAACGCCGCCGTAACATTAGTCAACACAAACGACATTATCAAAAATTCATAATGACCATATCGGGTTCTAAAAGCCGTCTTCGGAATATCATCTTCTTTCATCCTCAATTGGTGATAACTCGACCTAATATCAATCTTAGAGAAGTAACTTCCCCCTTTAAGTTGGTCAAATAAATCATCTATCCTTGGAAGAGGATACTTATTCGTAATGGTCACCTTGTTCAACTAACGATAGTTAATACACATACAAAGAGAACTATCCTTCTTTCTAACAAACAAAACTTGAGCACCCCATGGAGAGATACTCGGATGGATGAAACCCTTATCCAACAAATCCTTCAATTGTTCTTTCGACTCTTTTAACTCTACCGGAGCCATTCTATAAGGAGGGATAGAAATAGGTTGTGTATCTGGGAGAAGGTCAATATCGAAGTCTATTTCCCACTCAAGAGGAATACCGGGTAGTTCATCGGGGAACACTTTTGGAAACTCATTTACAATGGGGGACCGACTAAAGAGTAGGGGTTTTAGAATCTACATCCCTCACCCTAACAAGATGGTAAATGCAACCCTTAGAAATCATCTTTCTAGCTTTTAGACAATAGAGAAACTAACCGTTAGGTATGGAATTTCCACCCTTCCACTCTAGGATAGACTCATTTGGGAACTGAAATTTGACCACACGAGTTCTACAATCAATACAGTCATAACATGAATGCAACCAATCCATACCAAGAATGACATCAAAGTCTAACATATCAAGCTCTACTAAGTCAACAAGAGTAACTCTATGCTATAGACCCTCTTAGCCACCACAGAATCACCAATAGGAGTAGAGACAGAAAAAGGTTCTAACATTACATCGGGGATCACATCAAACTTCATGGACACATTTGACGTCACAAAAGACAAAGTAGCACTGGGGTCAAGTAAAACATATACATCAAGTTTAAAAACTCTTAACATACCGGTAACTACATCCGGAGAACTCTCTTGGTCACCTCGGGTTTGGAGAGCATAGAAGCGGTTTTTCTTTGGAGCATTGGAATTCAAACCACTAGGAGGAGCTTGCATTCCTTCCCTTTCTTTTGCCGTAAGCATTGGGCAATCCCTCATTTTGTGACCACTATTTCCACAACTAAAGCAACCATCCGTGCCGGCTAGACACTTACAATCGTGCTTTTTCCCACACTTAGTACAAGTAGACCTAGCCAATGAAGATCCACCACCATTCGCTCCTTGAGGTTTAGGATTAGACACCCTATCTTTGTTAAATTTAGGAGAAGCATTAGAGGAACCTTGACAGGAAAACCCTTGTCGAGACTTAGGATGACCTTGTCCACCAGACTTTCCATGAGAGAAATCATCATCATCATTTTTAGCCCATTTTACCTCTCTAGACTTTTCCTTGAGTTTCTCCTCTTAAATTTGTTGTGCATGGACCACGAGCCGAGAGATGTCCATGTCACCAATAAACATGGTGGTACGACACTCTTTAACCACCATTTCAGACACACCCGACATGAACTTACTCATCATTGCCCTAGAATTGGCAACCATTGTTGGAGCATATTTGGATAGTTGTGTGAACTTTAGAGCATATTCCTTCACACTCATACTTCGTTGACGAAGGCTAATGAACTCAAGCACATTTGCTTGCCTCATCTCAAGGGGAAAGAACCTATCAAGAAAAGCAAATTTAAACATTTCCCACTCTATGGGTCCCGCTCCCACCGGTCTTATTTCTTTCCATTGATTGTATCACACTTGAGCAACACCTTTCAATTGATAAACGACCAATTCCACCTTTTCTCCCGAAGTCACTCCCATGACAGCAAGTACCTTATAGACCTCATCGATAAACTCTTGAGAATCTTCCTTAACCTTGGAGCTATAAAATTCTGGAGGGTTCATCCTCATAAAGTCCCTCACTCTTGAAGCCGCCGTACCCACATTTGAGTTCACGGGGACTACCACCTCCCTATTGGCGCGGGCCATCACAGCTCGAGCCAACACTTGAAATGCCAATCTAAACTTCGCATTTGTAACTTGTTCAACCAAAGGATCAACCGGAACTTGAGGAGGAGCTTGGGGAGGATCTTCTTGTTCCAGATTCTCCCTCACATTCCTTCTGGTATAAGCTCTTCACGTAGACATATCCTGAAGAACATAAGATAAGGATTAGGAGAGAGACTTTATAGAGTTAAACTCTTTCGCACGACTTTAGAGTAATGAAAGAAGTGGAGTTTCCTAAACATCTTGTAGCTTCTTATTAATAAATGTGGCACACTTCACACTCATGAACAAGACTCTACTAGACGTGGCTTATGAGACATCCTAGGACCATTCTAAGCCTTGGGCTCTGATTACCAAGTTTGTCACGACCCAGGGGTACCCCATCGATGTAACATGGCGTATAGAACCCTGGAGGACTCCATACAAGCCACTTAGCTCTCATAACATAAGAAATAGAACAATAATAGTAAAACAATAGTCCAAGTCCAAAATATTTTATAAAATGAAAAGTGGAAGTCTAAATTCATGTCTCATCATAGTCATCTAATACAATAGAATGAAATTGGGCCTAGCCCATACATTATATTCAAAAGATAAATACACGAATAAAACTAAACAAAAACTCCGTCCACGAAGCATGAGGACTCACTAAAGCTCGGGAAATCACGAACTCAACTACTAGCCACGAGACTTAGAAACCTGTCTGTCGGACCCTACATTTGGGAAAAAAATAGGCAAGAGTATGCGTTAGTACAAAAATGCACTAAGTATGATAGCTATGCATAAAAACATTTAAAACATGCTAAAAGGGACATTTCATTTCATGACATGCAATTGACCAAGCTAAAACATCATATGAAAGAGTTGTAAAACATAAATCATAAATCATCGTCAATGCAAGCTAACATCATCTCTAAAGCCTTTGAACACATATGAGATACTCCTTGAGTAACCGTAGTTCACTTTTAGTCTTGTTGTGGGAATTAGCTTTAACCGACATAGAGACCATGTGAGATATAACATGATTACCCGGTGTCTCCCACACTGATAAGGGTTGTTCTACTTGCCTAACCTTGAACCATAAACTTCTAGCTTAAGTGGATCCACTAGCTAATCAACATGTGGGGGCACATAGTTATGGGATAAAAAGATTCTTACTAGAAACCCGACCTCTACTAGCAGGAGAGCTTCCATCCCATGAGACTTCTTCTAGAAACCCAGCTTCTACTAATGGGAGAGCTTCCATCTCAATGTCAATATCCACTCGGTGCTAAGTATAAATCCCACGGAATAGTATTTTCATTAAGATAGCTCTTAATCATTGATTCAATTAGGTGAGAATATCAAAAAATAGGAAATACTGCTAGATGGCTACCAGATTAGCAGCAAAGTACGCTTTTAGTTCCTTTTGGCACAACCTTTCAACCTAAGAATTCTTGTTATGTGAGAAAACCTTTCACATCATACTAGTATGTGTTTATGAAAATGTCCTTCCACAACACAACATCACCATTGGTACTTTACTATCAAAGCACCCTTAAAGCATTTACATAATTCTTCATAAAAACGTGCATAATTCCATAATCACCTTTCAAGACCAAAAACCCTCTTTCAATCATCAACATTTAGAAAACAAGGGTTAAATATGGATTATATCATAAACTCATGCAATTCTCTCATCACATGCTTAATTTTATAAAACTCTTCCTTTAAGATCAAAATCCCACAACATATAGTTCATAACTTGAAAACATAGGAATCACATGGGTTCACAGGGGAAAACATCATTAAACCATAGTAAATCATCAATTCATGCTTAGAATTTTTTTTTTTTTTTTTTTTTGGTAACAAGGAATTTCATTTATAACCAAAATTTGATCAATACATAGCAAAATAGTTAAGTGACTAACTGTTTCTCATTCTAACTCTCTACTTCCTAATCATACAGAAAACAAAACTAGAATATAAACTCATACAAGGAACTACTATTCTAAGGATATTTATTTAGAATTTGTAGAATAGGTGTCCAGCTTGCCTTGTGTTGTCCTCTTAGATAAATATGCATAGCAATCTCTCTAAGGACCTTGTCAGCACTGAGTCGTCTTCGTTGGAACCTGATCTTGTTCATTTCTCTCCAAATGATATATACCATCATCACAAAAACACTAGTCTTGATCTTAGCACCTCCTATCTTCTTTTTCACAATTCCACTAATCCAAGCTATCTCCGTTCTCCAATCGTGAATACTTATTTGGATTCCCATCCAGTTGCACATTCTTCCCCATAATGTCTTTGTCACTTGGCATTCAAAATAGAGATGTTCAAAGGTTTCCTTAGTTCTAGAATAGAACACACATTCAGATAGCACCTGAATCCTAAAATTTTCAAGTCTGTCAACAATAGCTAATCTTTTATGCACAGCTAGCCACATTATGAATTTGAATCTTGGATGTACTCCTTGTTTCAAAGTAATGCTCTTCCATTCTACTCTTGGAAAAATAGGCATGATAGAGTTATACATATTCTTTATGGAAAACTTCCCAGCTTCATGTACCTTTGCAAAGTTTATCATCAACTCACCCTGTCCAGCTTGCCTTTGGATTATCAAATCTCTTGTACTCAATATCTTTCGCACTACCCATGAAGCAGCAGTAGGTATAGTGATAGTTTCTATCACCCTGTTCTTTATGAAATAACTATGCACCCATTGGATCCATAGGCAGTCTTTCTTCCTAGCTATATTCCACAATTTAAGATCAATAATATTTATCCCCCCTGCAGCTTGTGGTTTGCATACTATTTCCCACGACACTAAAGCTTTCCTGGAATTAGTTATTGCCCCTGTCCACAAGAAGGTCCTACAAATTTGTTCTATAGTCTTAATAACCTTCTTAGGCAATACAAATACATGTGCCCAATAAGCTTGGACCCCAAAAATGACAGATTTTATCAATTGGACTCTTCCAGCATATGATAATAGTTTTGCTGACCAGCATGTCACTTTGGCAGTGCTTCTCTCTATTAAAGGCATAAACTGATTGACACTAAGCTTTTCTGATGCCAATGGAACCCCCAAGTATCTAAAAGGCATAGTGCCCTCCGTGTATCCAAGTTCTTCCAGCAATTTCTGCTTAGTATGAGCATGCACTCCAGCTATATACAAAGAGCTCTTATCTGCATTTGCATGTAATCCTGAAGCTCTAGAAAATTTCATGAAAGCTTCATTCAAGAGCCTAATAGAAATTAGATCAGCCCGGCAGTACATTAATAGATCATCAGCAAAACAAACATGTATACTCTCTAGTTTCCTGCACCTTGGATGGAAATTGAAGTTCCTATTCTTTGTGAGTTGTTATAGTTCCCTACCCAGATACTCTATCGCCAGTACAAATAGATAGGGTGACATCAGATCTCCTTGTCTTAATCCTCTCTTAGCATGAAAAGGTTTTGTTAACCCTCCATTTAATAACAATGAATAGGATACAGTGGTCACACAAGTCATAATCCATGAAATGAACTTAGTAGGAAATCCCATCTCAATCATTAATTGCTTCAAGAAACTCCACTCTAGTGAGTCATATGCTTTCCTTATATCAACTTTAAGTACACATCTAGGGGATATCCATTTTCTTCCATTACTTTTGAATATTTCATGGCTAAATATCACATTATCCAAAATACTTCTACCTTCAATAAATGCAGATTGAGCCCTTCCAACCAGCCCTTCCATTACAATCTTTAATCTCCCTGTAAGGACTTTTGAAATGATTTTGTACAAAGATGTGCAACATGCAATAGGCCTATAGTCCTTAACCTTTGCAGGGGATGGAACTTTAGGAATTAAAGTAATGGCTGTTGTATTTATAGCAGGTAAAAGATTACCAGTGATAAAGAATTGTTGAACTGCTTCCTGAACCTCTCCTTTGACAATATCCCAATTCCCTGTGAAGAACTCTATAGGAAAACCATCCACCCCAGGAGCTTTTTCTTTAGGCTTACTCTTGATAGCTTCAATAATCTCCTCCTGTGTTACCTCTTTTATCAGCTCCTTCTGTTGTTGTAGAGTTAAGCACACACCTGTCTTCACCACCTCATCATTTAAACAAGGCACACTACTAGCACTAGCACCCATTAGTCCAGTAAACACCCCCAATAAATTCAGCCTCAATTGCCCTCGGATCAGTAAGCTTGATATTACTCTTAGTGTAGATGGAACTAATAGCATTATGACTACATCTAATCTTCCATTGAGCATGGAAATACTTAGAATTAGCATCTCCACACTCAACCCAAGTTGCTCTAGACTTCTGCCTTAGTACCGTTCCTCCACCTTGCTCCACTTCTCAATTTCTAATAATAGCATTTTTTCCTGATCAAATAACATTTGATTCATCAGGTCATCCTGAATCTGTCTCTGAATAATGTCAAGTTTCTCTCTTGCTACATGTAATTTCTGTGAAAATGCAGCCATAAATTTGTTTATATCCTTTAGTTTCACCTTTAATTGCTTCAATTTTTCCCAGACATGCACCATAGGTTGTCCAATGATCTCCATCTCCCATACTTGATTCATAGTGCTTCTAAAATCTGGGTGCTCCATTATGTTAGGATTAAATCTGAAAGGTCTAGGATGTAAAGTAGTATAAGAACAACATTTAATCAAAATAGGGGAATGGTCAGATACTGAGGGATTAAGATAATCAGCTTCCACCTGCCCATACTGTTGTAACCCTTTTAAATCCCCTAATGCCCAATCTATTTTACTATACACTCTCCTCCCTGTTTCTTGTTTGTTACACCAAGTAAAATGCCACCTTGTACTTCTTAATGGTGTCAGTTGCAATGAATCCAACATACCTTGGAACCCCTCAACTTCACTGGAACTCACATGTGATCCCATTCTATCTTCTGAGCTCAACACATTATTGAAATCACCACACAAGATCTAAGGATAATTGTTTCTCACATCAACTTGATTCAAATTAGCCCATATTCTCTCCCTTTGTGTTAATTCATTCATAGCAAAAACTACAGTGAAGTATAGTTGACATTGTATTCTAGTATCCTCAATAGTACAATGTATGTATTGATCCTTAACCTCCAGAATATTAACATTAAGACATTTCTTCCAGATCAACCAAATTCTTCCATTAGGCATATCAGTATAATTATAGCAAGCTTTCTAATCTTTCGCAATCTTCTTCAATACACTTCTAGCTTTTGATTCCTTCACCTTTGTCTCCAGACAACCAAACACTTCTATTTTATTTTTTGCCAAAAAGAGCCTCACCTCCAGCACCTTCTTCCCCTGCATAAATCATAACATTTTTATCTCTAGTGCTTGCCTCCCTCATTTCCTCTTGTTGTATATCTCTGTGTTCATCCACCTTTACACCTTCAACATCAATGATTTGCTTACCACTCCTTTGTATTATTACTTCAGTCATCTCAGTTCCCTTTTCTGGCTGTTCCAACACCTTATAGGGGTGTTAGATTTCAACTGCATTGCCAACCTCAATAACCCTATCCGGCTTTGTTTTAACTTGACAGACCTGTTGTTTCCCTTTGTATCTCTGCATTCTTGTAGACTCTTCCCTTACCTCCTTCAACCCTTGACCATCCTCCCCTGTATTTCCCTTATCTTTATACCAGCAGTCAAAATTTCCGACACTCATTGCAATACTTTGGCCTCCATTCATATTCCACTGGTTGGTCCCAAGGCCCAGAAGGTGTTTCAATCACTATTTACTCAGTCAAAGGCTGTGATACATCTACTTCAATCAGAATCCTAGCATAAGAAATCCTCTCTGCATTTGCTGTGAACCTGTCTGTATGTATAGGTCGCCTTACTGCACTCACGACCTTACTTAATGCTTCAACCGACCAGTAACCTACATGTAGTCCAGGAAATTTTACCCATAGAGGAACTATACTAAGTGCCTCCTTATCTAGCTCAAAATCCAGTTCCCATTGGTTAAGGATTAATGGTCGATTATTTACATAGTATGGCCCTTCCATGAGAACTCTCTCTTTTTCACACTGCGTCTGAAATTTAAACATGTAATATCCATCCTCATGAAAAAGAATCTTAGGTTTAGCCTTCCACACTTTCACTGCATAGTTTTCTAATTGATTTATCGATGGATTATCTCCCAGTACATAGCCAATTAGTGACGATTCCCAATTTTTAACCTGCTCCTTTATATTTGCCTCCTCAATTTGTACCGTTAAAACTCCATCCTTCAGTATCGGAGGAATGTAGTTTAGAGACTTACCCTCTCGTCGATTCCCCCACTCTTCTCCTGTATTTTGAGTTGGAATGGCAGATTTTCCTTCTGTAAATAGCAGTCGCCGAATCGCTGGTTCTCTACTCTCTGTTTTACTTCTTTAAACTGTACTGCCTCCTCCAAGCTGCTCGTATCAGTTTCCTCAGATATAGTCTTAAAACCCGATGGTACGTAACTACCATACCTCAAGTCCAATTGCTTATCTTTAATAGAGGAATTGAGACCGTAGGTTGAATCTTCTTCTACTTCTTCATCTTTCCAGAGAGAGGATATTTGAGAGGAATTTTGGGACTTTGGAAGAATGAAATAAATGGGTTTAATTTAGGGGTAAAAAGACTTATATAGGGGTCCTAGACTTAGGCAAAATGACACAATATAGGAATTTATTAATTAGGAAAAGACCCAACTGCCCCTAAAAATAATTGATAGATGACCATTCACGGACCCCAGTCGACGGGCTGTGGGTCAGACCCACGGCCCGTCCTAGTGGACAGTCATGCATGGTCAGAGAGGGTGATCTTAGGGTCTTTGAACCACATACTGTGGTCTGACCTACGGTTTGTAGGTCGTGTCGTGGTCCTGGACCCTCAGATCCTACTCAGGCTGGCCAACCACGGACCACACCTATGGTCCGTGGTCCACTCCACGGATTGTGGGTGGCCGGCGTGGTTCGACACCTGCAACATCTGGAAAGCTGCTATTTAGGTCTTTTTAGAATACGGGGTGTTACACATGTCTATTGTCATGACCCGGGAGCACCCCCTAGTCATAACCGGCGTACTCGACCTCGAAGAGGTCTAATACAAGCCTCTTAGCATTCATTCATCGCATAGACACTAAAACCATAAGGAATTTAAAACTTTCTTTACCAAGAAAACATT
>JAJOOR010018298.1:0-26414 GCA_036250505.1 Solanum acaule | reverse complement strand
ATCACCTACGGACCGTGAATGGACCTACGGTCCGTAGATCACCTCCGTGAATGCCCTGTTTCTGCATTTCTTTCAGCTGTCTCTATACTTCCGCGCCTAAACATCTTTCCTGCAAAACATGATAAAAACACATAAAAACCAATATAAAAAGGCCCTAGACACACACAACTTGTAAGTGAAACGTATTAGAAATACCGTAAACTCACGGTATATCAGGGTCCGACAGTTATTTTAAATGGGCTTTTGGGTCTTTTCCTAATTATTTCAACCCAATATTATGTCGTTTTACCCTTTACCAAAAGCCCTATATATTGATTTTTAAACCCCAAAACACCCAATTAAATTCATTCTCCTAAATTCTCCAAAGTGGAACAAATCCTCCTCTCAAATATTTCTCTCTCTAAGGAAGAAGAAGGAAACTAGGGTTTCAAGATCAAGTTTCCTAATCCTCCATTGATTTCAATCTTTTGGCATCAAAGTATGATAGTCTTCATCTATCGAGCTTTTTCCTCTATAGAGTTCCTAAATTTTCCAATTTACAAAGCTAAAAATCTTCAATTGAAGTTAGAGTTTTCTTCTATGCCATGGGTTCCTTTCAATGTTGATTCAATTGATTGTTTTATGAGTTATTATGCATGAATTGAGATAATTCCATGTTTTAAAGATGAATCCCCATGAACCCATGTTTTCTAAGCTATGATGGTCCAAAGTGGGTCTTGAACTATGAAAGAAGAGTTTATGAAGATATGCATGTTCTTTATAAGAGTGATGAAAATGATTTAAGATTGCTTTGAGAGTGAAGCATATATGTTGTTGTTGTTGTTGTTGTGAAAGGATTTCTCACATTCTACTCAATACATGCATGTGAAAGGGTTTTCTCACATAAGGATTCTTAAGAGTTTGACAAACTTTATCAACTAACTTAGAATCAAGTTTTAGGAGCCATTCTAAAGAAACTTAGCTTGGATTGGCTATTTGATGTGTCTTCCATGAAATATAAGTCAAGTAAAGAATTATGACTATTCTGTGGGATTTATGCTTAGCACCGAGAGGATATTGAGATGGAAGCTCTCCCATAGCTAGAGGTCGGGTTTCTAGTAGCAATCTGCTTATCTCATACCTATGTTCCACCATAGGATGATTGTCTTAGGTAGACGATGTTGTCTAAGATATACATTAACTATTGGATCCACTAAGCTAGAAGTTAAGGTTCTTGCCTTGGCAAGTAAGGACACCCCCTTTTTTGGTGTGGGGCAAACATCAGATTCCATGTTATAGCTCGCATGGTCTTTATGCCGGTTAAGGCTACTTCCCACAATAATGATGTTATCAAACTATGAATTGTCTTTTAAATCTCTTGATTTCTATTATCTTGTTTATGCATGCTAAGTGACTTTTGTAGGGCCTCTTGGGATCTTATACGCCATGTTACACCTAGGGTATACCTTGAGTTGTGATAAACTTGGTATTCAAAGCACAAAGTTTAGAAAGGTCCTAGAATGTCTCATAAGCCACGTCGCGTAGAGTCTTGTTCATAAGTGTGACGCGCGCCACATTTATGAATAAGAAGCTATAAGATGATTAGGAAACTCCACTCCTTTCATTACTTTAAGTCGTACGATATAGTGTAACTCTATATGTCCTTTCTCCTGATTCCAATCCGATGCTTTTCAGGAAATGGCCCTTCGAAGAGTATACGTTAGGAGGAATGTGAATGAGAATGTGGAACAAGAAACTCCTCTTCAAGCTCCTCAAGTTTTGGTCGATCCTATGGCCGAGCAAGTGACTAATATGGAGTTTAAGACTATTTTTCAAGTGTTGGATCAATCTAGGATAGATCAAACCAATATGGAGGTTGTGGTCCCATGAACCCAAATATGGGTACGTCGGCATCTAGAGTAAGAGACTTCACTAGAATGAATCCTTCGGAGTTTCATGATTCTAAGGTTGAGAAAGATCCTCAAGAGTTCATTGATGAACTGTATAAGGTATTGATGATCATGGGAGTGACGCTGGTGGAAAAGGTGGAATTAGCCACCTACCAACTTAAGGGTGTTTCTCAAGTTTGGTTCAACCAATGGAAGGAATGGAGGGCAGTTTATGGGGGTCCTCTCGATTAGGAGAAGTTTAAGGTTGAATCCCATTGAGATGAGGGAGGCAAAGGTTCTTGAATTCAGCAACCTTCATCAAGGAAATATGAGTGTGATGCTTTGAAGTTCACACAATTGTCTAGGTATGCTCCTACTATGATTGCCGACCCTAGGGAAAGGATAAGTACGTTTATTTTGGGAGTGTCTAAAATGGTAGTCAAAGAATGTCGTATCGCTATGCTTATTAGTGATATGGACATTTCTCGTCTAATGGTACATGCTCAACAAATAGAATAAGAGAAACTTAAGGGAAGGTCTAGGGAGACAAAGAAGGCAATGACCGGTGATGGTGAATTTTCACAATCAAGGTCCGATGGACGTGGTCGTTCTAGGTTCCGACAAAGTTTTTCCAATCAAGGTTCCTCCAATGCTCCTTCTAGATTCAATAAGGATAGGGTGTCTAACCCTAAAACTCAAGGAGGAAATGGTAGTGGATCTTCATTGCCTATTTGTGCTACGTATGGAAGGAAGCATGAGGGTAAATGCTTAGCCGGTATGGATGGTTGCTATGGTTGTGGTAAGAGTGACCATAAGATAAAGGATTGTCCAACCCCTACGGCTAAGGGAAGAGAAGATAGGCAAGCTCCGCCTAGTGGTTTGGGTTCAAGTGATCCAAAGCAAAAATGGATCTATGCACTACAAGTTCGCTAAGAGAAAGAGGGTTCTCCCGATGTGGTTACCGGTATGTTGAAAGTCTTCCTTCTTGATGTTTATGCGTTGCTTGATCTTGGTGCTACTTTGTCTTTTGTGACGCCATGTGTGGCTATGAGGTTTGACATTCTTCTAGATGTGTTGTTAGATCCTTTTTTATCTCTACTCCAGTTGGTGAACCTATTGTGGCTAAGAGAGACTATAGAAAGTGTACTGCCTCCTTATTCCATAGAGTCACTCATGTTGATCTTGTAAAGCTTGATATGCTATATTTTGATGTAATCTTTGGTATGGATTGACCGCATCCATGTTATGCTTCTATTGATTGTAGAACCCATGTAGTCAAGTTTTAGTTTTCAAAAGAGTCTATCCTAAAGTGGGAAGGAGGAAATTCTATGCCGAAAGGTCGGTTTATTTCTTGTCTTAAAGCTAGAAAGATTATTTCTAAGGTGCATTTACTATCTAGTAAGGGTGAAGGATATAGATTCTAAAATTCCTACTCTTGAGTCAGTCTCCGTCGTAAATGAGTTTTCGAAAGTGTTCCCGGATGATCTACCTAGTATTCCGGGAAATAGACTTCGGTATTTATCTACCCGATATTCCTCCTGAAAGGGAAATAGACTTTGGTATTGACATTCTCCCTGATACACAACCTATCTCTATTCCTCCTTACTGAATAGCTCCGGTAGAACTTAAGGAATTGAAAGAAC
Source organism: Solanum acaule (assembly GCA_036250505.1). Lineage (NCBI taxonomy): Eukaryota > Viridiplantae > Streptophyta > Magnoliopsida > Solanales > Solanaceae > Solanum > Solanum acaule. The sequence continues at coordinate 22,903 of JAJOOR010018298.1, read as the reverse complement.
AATTGAAATATTTGTTAGAAAAGGGTTTCATCCGACCGAATATCTCTTTGTGGGGTGCTCCAATTTTGTTTGTTCGAAAGAAAGATGGCTCGTTTCGCATGTGTATCGACTACCAAAAGTTGAACAAGGTTACTATTAAGAATAAGTATCCTCTACCAAGGATAGATTATTTGTTTGACAAACTACATGGAGAAAGTTATTTCTCTAAGATTGACCTCCGGTCAGGTTATCACCAATTGAGGGTGAAGGAAGATGATATTCTGAAAACGTCTTTTCGAACTTGGTATGTTCATTATGAGTTTTTGGTGATGTCATTTGTCTTGACTAATGCTCCGACTTCTTTTATGGATTTGATGAATAGGGTGTTTAGGTAATACCTTGACATGTTTGTGATTATGTTCATTGATGATATATTGATCTATTCAAGGAGTGAAGACGAGCATACCAATCATTTGAGGATTGTGTTGCAAGTCCTCAAGGACCAACAACTCTTTGCAAAGTTTAGTAAATGTGAGTCTTGGTTAAGTCTTTGGCATTTCTTGGTCACACTGTTTCAGAAAGGGGTATTGAGGTAGATCCTAAGAAGACGGATGCAGTAAAGAGTTGTCCTAGACCTCTATCCCCTTCGGACATTAAATGTTCCTTGGGTTTATCTGTTTACTATAGAAGGTTTGTGGAAAAGTTTACATTGATTGCCTCTCCATTGACAGCATTGACCCAAAAAAAAGCCAAACTCTTATGGTCGGAAGCATGTAAAAGGAGTTTTCAAGAATTGAAAGATAGACTTACTTCCGCTCTGGTGTTGACTTTACCAAAAGGAACTGATGGGTTTGTTGTTTATTATGATGTTTCTAGAATTGGGTTAGGATGTGTCCTTATGTAAAATGGGAAAGTTATTGCCTATGCCTCAAGGCAACTTAAGGTGCACGAAAATAACTATCCTGCCCATGATTTAGAACTAGTTGTGGTTGTGTTTGCTTTAAAATTTTGGAGGCATTACTTATATGGTGTTGATGTCGATGTCTTTACCGACCACAAGAGTTTGCAATATGTGTTTAATCAGAAAGATCTAAATCATTGCCAAAGGAGGTGGCTTGAGTTACTAAAGGACTATGACATGAGTGTTCTCTATCACCCCGGTAAAGCAAATGTGGTAGCAGATGCTCTTAGTCGATTGGCAATGGGTAGTGTTGCTCAAATTTATGATAGTAATAAGGAGTTGGTTAGAGACGTCCATAGATTGTCCCGAATGGGTGTTCGGTTGGTTGACTCTAGTAAAAGTGGTGTTATGGTTCAGAATCGTCTTTTGTTGCGGATGTGAAAGTCAAGCAAGGTTTTGATTTGACTTTGGTGGAATTGAAGGAAGTGGTGCTTAAAAAGTCCATTGAGGCTTTCTCCCAATGGGAGATGGTGTGCTTCGTTATCAAGGTCTTTTGTATGTTCCCAATACAGATGACTTGAGAGAGCAGATCTTATCAGAAGCCCATAGTTCTTGATATTCCATTCACTCAGGAGCCACAAAGATGTACCATGACTTGCGGGAGGTCTATTATATTTGTGGAATGGAATGAAGAAGAATATTGCGGAATTTGTTCCTAATTGTCAACAATTGAAAGTTGAGCATCAGAAACCAGGAGCCTTGTCCCAAGATATCAGTATTCCTACTTGGAAGTGGGAAAACTTGAATATGGACTTCATTGTTGGTTTACCTCACACCCGACGACAACACGATTCGATTTGGGTTATAGTAGATAGAATGACAAAATCAACTCATTTTATTCCCGTCAAGGTTTCTTATTCAGCAGAACTATGCTAAAATGTACTTCAGGGAAATGGTTAGGTTGCATGGAGTTTCCTTGTCCATTATCTCCGATCGTGGTACCCAATTCACTTCCCAGTTTTGGAAGTCTTTCCAAAAAGGACTTGGTACTCATGTTAAGCTTAGCAATGCCTTTCATCCACAAATTGATGGGAAAGTGGAGTGTACTATCCAAACGTTGAAAGATATAATGAAAGCATGTGTAATTGACTTCAAGGGTAATTGGGATGGTCACTTACCTTTGAGTGAATCTGCGTATAACAATAGTTATTGGTATGGCTCCATTTGAGGCTCTATATGGTAGGAGGTGTAGATCTCGTATAGTTGGTTTGAAGTAGGTGAAATTGCTTTGATAGGTCCCAGGTAGTTATAGGAGGCTATGGATAAAATTTGGCTTATTAGAGGAAAGTTGAAAATGGCTCAAAGTCGACAAAAGTCTTATGCCGATGTTAGAAGAAAGGATGTTGAGTTTGATGTGAATGATTGTGTCACGACTCGAGCCTACACCTTGGACGTGGTCGGCACTCAAGAACCATTGTTGGTCCCCAAGCGAACCCTCATCCTGGTTGACTACTAGCGGAAGACTAACTTGAGCATACATAAGCATCAAGTTGAAAGAAACGTTTAAAAATAGTTTACTGAATCTCAGAACTTCGCTGAATATATTGAGTATGAAACATTAGTTTTAAATAAAACATCTGAAACTAAAAGACTGTCCAAAAATGTCTATCTATGAAGCCTCTACTATACAAAGATGAGTGTCGGGACAAGACCCACGACTCCTCAAAAGAACTACTACTAACAACTCATAAAACTAGAGTACTCCAAAAGTAAGGAGGTCTCACTCATAAGCAGACGATCATATGAAGTAATCTCAACAGACTCGTGTTGAGGATCCTAATAACCTATATCTGTATAATTAAAAGATGCAGGTCGAATGATATCAGTACATTGAATGTACGAGTATGTAATATAGTTGAATAACAAATAACTGTAAGAAAGGACTGGATAACAGTGTACTCAAGCTGAATGTAAAGAAATTAAAGAGTTAAATCATTTAAAGCTTTACAAAATACTTTCTCATCTCTGAACTCAACATAATAAGTGATATATAAAAATACACTTTAACTCTATTTGGGAGATTCTATAACCGACAACCATTACTATAAGCTATGTGATGATATATCGTCTAGCCCATGCTACCAGAACTGTCTTATACTTTGCCGGGGTATAGAACCTACTACTAAGTGGATCCACTAAGCTATGGTTAAAAGCAATAAGGATTCATCTAAAAAGTATGACCATTTACCCATGTTGGCATACATGGTTTATGGGGGTTGTGAGTTGTTTGTACTCTCCCCCATATCGATGCTCAATACTACTCCCAATAATATATACTCATGCTCATATGTTTAAAAAAATCATAACTCTTCCTCTGGTTTCACATAATTGCTCAAACTACCCTCTTAAAAGAGGTAACTGCTCTTTAAATAACTTTTGAACTTATAACTCATTTAGAAATCTCAGTTTCTCTTTTATCAATGTAAAAATTGATGATGCCTCTAGGAATACATAGTCCCCTTATACTCATAGTTGAAAAATCTTTCTTAAAAATATTTCAAAATCATATTATAATATGATCATTGATGACTCGAGAAGTCATACTGCATAAACATTCATGGTATATCTAGATACCATACTGCTTAAACATTGATGGCATACTCGATTGTCATACTAATCATGTTTTAGAAACTCTTTTCTCAAAACTCATCTTTACTTTCTCAAAATTCAATTTAAGAACTCAAGTGTTGGCTTTAAAAAGCTTTTCAAAATTTATAACTCAAATCATAGGGTTCATACGGAATTCTGAACATGAACGACTCAACTCAAGAATGTTAATGCATAACATATAGCAATTCAATAATTAGGAGTAGAATTTCAAAAAGAACTAGGAACTCGAGAACTCAAAATTAACTCATCTAAAAAATACTCAAATCTAGGGGTAGAATCCTAGATTACTCTTTTACTGATTTGAAAGTAGATGTAGGGAGTGAGGACGAACTAGTCCAACACTATGATAGTCTTACATGCCTAGAAGAACAAGGTTCTTGAAGAATCTTGAAGAAGAACTTGATTAGAAGCCTTGAAACCCTAGCTTGAAGGTAAAAAATCAAGAAAACCTTTCTTGAGATTCTTGAATTAGTTTCTTGAAATCTCTATTGTCAAGATTTATGATTTTCATTAGTGATTCATAATTTTATGGAGGAATTTGAGTTTGAAAGAATGGAATTCTTGGAGAAAAACTTACCTTGAAGAAGAATCTTGAAAAAGATTGAAAGAATCTTGAATGGAGTCTTCTACTTTGATTATTTTTTCCTTAGGGTTTGAGAGAGAAGAGTATGATGGATTTAAAAGATGGAAATAGGATTGTTTAGGGCTTTATAGGAGTTAAGAAATCCATTTTTAAGGCTTTCCTAGTGGTATAAGGAGAATAAAATTATCTTATTTAGAATTTTCCCGCGGCTAAAACGGAACTGCAGTACATTATTTAGTAAAATGACCATAATTCTCTACTCCGAACGCAGAATGACGCAAACTTGGTGGCGTTAGAAAGATAATTCAAAGACATTTATTTGAAAGGTTATGGGCAACGTAAATCTTTATATTCTAGGAGATATGGTCGTTTGAAGTTGACCTAAGTAGAATCTTACATCCAAACTTAATCGATAAGGAAACTTCCAACTCTACTTTGTGCTAGGAGTTTCTAGTGACCTTAATTGATATACCAAAATTATTCCCACACTAAAGAATTTACCTTAACACCTAAGAAAAATTAAGAGTCACTCAGTTTGACCTTATACGCAATTCAAGAATGGTTTGGGTTTAACTTTAAAAATTTCGGGGTGTTACAATATCTCTCCCTTGGGATCATTCGTCCTCGAATGATGGTTAAACTGAGGATGGAAGGAAAAGGAGTTACTCTTATTATCTTTCTGACTTTTGAACTTTCCTACTTACCTTCAACCAACCTTGAGCCCATATCAAGAAACATCTAATGCATCATGCATTCATCCACATGCTACCAACACCACATTTAATCCTAGTACTATAACCACTCCATGAACTCCTACTAACTAACCCTTACAATAATTCTTCATTCTCTCACCATTTTTACCAACTTAACTTTCATGCAGTATTAGGAATATTCAATCAAAACCCTTAGCCCGATAGGGGGGTAGTATACATTCAATCCGGATAAGACACTGAGATGAAAGACGAATCAAGCAAGAAAGGCAGAAAGGGGTCGCTTTCTCGAGTGAGAGTTCTTTTTTGGGGTTAGTCTGACTGTCCTTATTCAAGTTTGTAGGCATGCCAGTAAGAGGGTAGTAGATGAAATTTTATGAATTGAATGGGACTTCAACTTCGACAATCGTATCCTCCCTCCAACAAATAAGGTGGAGTGGGAAAGGCAGAGAAGACAGGAAAACACAAGCTCAAACTTCAGCATTTCCATTACCTGCTCCAGTAAAGGAAGCATTTCCTGTGAATAAGAACTAGAATAGGAATTTGATCGGAAGCTGAGAGATTGGAAAGGTTTAAATAAGAGTGTGTCTAGCGTCTTTCGCTCTCTCTTATTGAAGGAAGGGGAGTGACCCCACTCAGCTCGAAGAAGTAGCTCTTTCAACTAATCCATACTTTTCCTCTCCTTACAGTCAAGTGGCCCAAGGGCCCCCTCTATATTATTATTAATTAAGGCTATGTAAGGGTGTGCCTATTTTCTTTCTCTTAACTCAGAAGTTCTTTTTTTTTTATTTTTTAGTAAGATAGTAGTGGATCGAGAAAGCAAAGCTTAAAAGGCGAAAGTGCTCTAGTAGGGAGTGAGAACGAACTAGTCCAACACTACGATAGCCTTACATACTTGGAAGAACAAGGTTCTAGAAGAATCTTGAAGAAGAACTTGATTAGAAGCCTCGAAACCCTAGCTTGAAGGTAAAAAATCAAGAAAACCTTTCTTGAGATTCTTGAATTAGTTTCTTGAAATCTCTATTGCCAAGATTTATGATTTTCATTAGTGATTCATAATTGTATGGAGGAATTTGAGTTTGAAAGAATGGAATTCTTGGAAAAAAACTTACCTTGAAGAAGAATCTTGAAAAAGATGGAAAGAATCTTGAAAAAGATTGAAAGAATCTTGAATGGAGTCAGCTACTTAAAAAAAATTTCCTTAGGATTTTGCCATAGGGTTTGAGAGAGAAGAGAATGATGGATTTAAAAGATGGAAATAGGATTGTTTAGGGCTTTATAGGAGTTAAGAAATCTATTTTTAAGGTTTTCCTAGTGATCTAAGGAGAAGAAAATTACCTTGTTTAGAATTTCCCCGCGGCTAAAAGGGAACAACAGTACATTATTTAGTAAAATGAACATAACTCTCTACTCTGAACGTGAAATGACACAAACTTGGTAGCGTTGGAAATATAATTAAAGACCTTTAATTTGATAGGTTATGGGCCACGTAACTCTTTATATTCTAAGATATATGGTCGTTTGAAGTTGACCTAAGTAGAATCTTACATCCAAACTTAATCGATAAGGAAACTTTCAACTCTAGTTTCTACTATGAATTTCTAGTGACCTTAATTGATATCCAAAATCATTTCCACACTAAAGAATTTACTTTAACACCTATGAAAAATTAAGAGTCACTCAATAGGACCTTATACGCAATTCAAGAATGGTTAATTGGGCTTAACTTAGAAATTTTTGGGGTGTTACAGATTGGGTCTACTTAAAAATTTCACCTATGAAGGATGTAATGAGATTTGGAAAGAAAGGGAAGCTTAGTCCCCGTTATGTGGGCCCTTATCAGATTTTGAGGCGTATTGATAAAGTTGCTTATGAACTTGAATTGCCTAATGACTTGGCATCGGTGCATCCGGTTTTCCATGTCTCCTTATTAAAGAAATGTGTTGGTGATCTGACCTCTATAGTACCTTTGGAGATTCTTGGCATATAGGATATCCTTTCTTATGAAGAAGTTCCGATTGAGATCTTAGACCGGCAAGATCGGAAGTTAAGAAATAAAGAAATTGCTTCGGTGAAGGTTCTTGGGAGGAATCAGTTAGTTGAGGGTGCTACTTGAGAGACCGAGGCCGATATGATATCTCGTTATCCTCACCTCTTTCCTTCCATCCTTACTCTAGCTTGAAGTATTCATGGTTTACTCTCTTGGCATAATGTGTCGTAGATATTCTCATGATTTCCTCATTATGCATGTTCATGAAAAGCTTAAACTTTGAGATACTGAGTTAAATTGATTTATTTTTTCATGTTTATGTGCATTTGAATATGAGTTGTATATAGACCTTATGAAATGATGTTTTGAATGTGCTCTAGCTTGGAGTTGATTCGGATATGTATATTTATAAGATTGTATTTATATTAGGTTTTTAGGGTTAAGTTCCTATCCTCCATATGATGTCTTGAATTCCATTCGAGGACGAATGTTCCCAAGGGGGAGATATTGTAACACCTCGAATTTCAAAAAAAGAAAAAAAACTTAGTTTTTTCGAAAGCTCTAGTGCCAGCACGGACGAAGCCACCAAAGGTCTGTAGGTCGGACCACGGACCGTAGGTGGGACCGTGGTTGGCCAGTCCAAAATTTTCCAAAATGTCAAGGTTTTAATATTTTCATACGGTTCACCAGGACGGTATGTTGTCTAATGCACGGGATGTAGGTAGATCTCGTAAGTGAGTCACAGACTTAGTGGAATTGTGAGGACCAAAAGAAGGACTTACGGTGGTCATGTACAGACTGTTAGTTGACCGACAGACCTTACATGGGTTCTGTCGTTCAAAGGCCAAGAAAAAAAGTTTCTGAACCCATCGACAGTTGAATAGAATGGTCTGTGGTTGGACCTACGGACCGTGGGTCCAGCCGTCGACGGGGTTCGACAGTTATTTTAAAGGGGATTTTGGGTCTTTCCTAATTATTCCAATCTAATACTATGTCATTTTACCCTTTATCCAAAGCCCTATATATTGATTTTTAAATCCCAAAACACCCAATTCAATTCATTCTACTAAATTTCCCAAAGTTGAACAAATCTGCCTCTCAAATATTTCTCTCTCTAAGGAAGAAGAAGGAAGTCAGAGTTTCAAGATCAAGTCTCCTAATCCTCCATTGATTTCAAGCTTTTGGCATCAAAGTATGATAGTCTTCATCTATGGATATCTTTCCTCCATAGAGTTCCTAAATTCTCCAATTTACAAAACTAGAAATCTCCTATTGAAGTTAGGGTATTCTTCTATGTCATGGGTTCCTTTCAATGTTGATTCAATTGATTGTTTTATGAGTTATTATGCATGAATTGAGATAATTCCATATTTTTAAGATGAATCCCAGTGAACCCATGCGTAACCCATGTTTTCTAAGCTATGGTGGTCCAAAGTGGGTCTTGATCTATAAAAGAAGAGTTTATGAAGATATGCATGTTCTTTATAAAAGTGATGAAAATGATTTAAGATTGCTTTGAGAGTGAAGCATATATGTTGTTGTTGTTGTGAAAGGATTTCTCACATACTACTTAATACATGCATGTGAAAGGGTTTTCTCACATAAGGATTCTTAAGAGTTGAAAGGCTTTCTCAACTAACTTAGAATCAAGTTTTAGGAGCTATTCTAAAGTAACTTAGCTTGGATTGGCTATTTGATGTGCCTTCCATGAAAGATAAGTCAAGTAAAGAATTATGACTATTCCATGGGATTTATGCTTAGCTCCTAAAGGATATTGGAATGGAAGCTCTCCCGTAGCTAGAGGTCGGATTTCTAGTAGCAATCTCCTTATCCCATACATATGTGCCACCATAAGATGATTGTCTTAGATATAAGACGATTGTATTAGATAGACATTAGCTAGTGGATCCACATAAGCTAGAATTTAAGGTTCTTGCCTTGTCAAGTAAAGACACCTCTTTTTGGTGTGGGGCAGACACCGAATTCCATGTTATAGATCACATGGTCTCTATGTCGGTTAAGGCTGCTTCCTACAATAATGATGAACTAAGGTTACTTCACGAAGTATCTCACAAGTGTTCAAAAGATGAGTTTTACTTGCATTTGACCATGATTATTATGATGTTTTATAACCTCTTTCTTATGGTTTTAACTTGGTCTTTTCATGACATGAAAGGTCCTTTTTAGCATGATTTTATATCTTTATGCATTACTTTCATACTTGGTACATTTTTGTACTAACGCATAATCTAGCCTACATTATTGTTTCTCAAATGTAGGGTTCGACGTTCCAGTTTCTCATCCATGTGGCTATAGGTCACATTGTTTACCTTGAGTAGTGGTCAGTCCTTATGTTTCGAGGATCGAACCTTTTATCGCTTTTAGTCTTTAATTTTCAGATGTTGTACATGATGCCAGGGTTACGTCCCGGTCACTCTTGATGTAATAGATGGTTTTGAGACTATGTAGACTTCCGCTTTGTTTTATCAAACTATGAATTGTCTTTTAAAGCTCTTGGTTTTTTTATCTTGTTTATGCATGTTAAGTGGCTTGTGTAAGGTCTCTCGGGTTCCTTTACGCCATGTTACACCTAGGGTATACCTTGGGTCATGACACATATTGAATTGAATTGGTACGGTAATGGTATAATAGTTATAAAAGTCAAATACCAAAATCACTGTACCAGAGTTTTAAATACCATATCATACCATGTTCACCCCTACTTATAATTATATTTTCATGGGTAAAAATGATCTTGTTCACATGGACTAATGATATAGAAATACATGACATAAGCATCCATCTAAAAAACAAACATTATTGAATGATGAACAAACACTTTTGAGGACTAAGCTGAAGAATAAAGTTTGGCATCAAACGATTTCAAAATCCACATCATCGGAATCGATGCCAACGTAGTCTGTTGTCACGACCAAAAGTACACCATAAACGTGACATGACGTATAAGAACCTGAGAGGCCCTACACAAGCCACTTGACACACATATATATATTATAGAACATTTCATTTATGAGGGAGTTTAACATAAAAGAGGAAGTCTAACTTAGTCTCGACAAGCCATTATAAATTCAAAATAAGTGGTCGAGATGTAACCCGTACACCACATACAAAATCCTAAAATAAAGAAATAAATGAATGTAAACATAGGTGACAAGTTTCTCGAAACATGATGACTCACCTAGTCTTCAATCTACTAAGCAATCCACTAGCCACGAACGGGAGGAGGAAGATCGTTGGACCCTAAATTAGTGAAATAATGTAGGCACAAGTATGCATTAGTACATGGAATGTGCTAAGTATGAGGGATATGCAATAAAATATGAAACATGAGCATAAGAGGACATAATCGAAAACATGATATACATGACAAAGCTAAGCATTGTAAAACTTTGTAAAGAAGAATCATAAACTATGAACATGGTCAATGCATCTTAGAACTTAATGAAGCTTCATAAAACCTTTGAAAGTAACTTAGTTAATTTTGTGGGATATAGCTTTAATCGATAATAGACCATGAGCTGTAACATGGAATTTGATGTAACTCTCACACCGAAAAGAGTCTATTTTCCAAGGTAGAACTACGTATCATATCATATGCTATATGTGGATCCACTAGTTAGGCCATTCAAGACAATCTTATGGGGGCACGTAGTTTGAAACTAGAGATTGCTATTAGAGACTACCCTATTTGAGCATCCACCTTAAAGTTCTCTCAGTGCTAAGTTAAATCCTAATGGAATAGTTATATTCATAAACATATCATCACCCATGGAGAATTACAGTTTAGTTACTAATCCAAGCTTAAAGTATAATAGAGTAGCTCATTAAATCTTGAATCAAGAATGTGGGAGAAAACCTTTCACCAGACCATGATTTCTTAATCTATGAGAAAATATTTTCACAATTTCATTGATGCTCATCTTCAATCAACCTAGATTATAAAACCCTTCTCTTCATAAATCAGGTATAGTCTTCATAAAAAGATAATTCATAGATTCAAGATTTTTTTATAAATCCATCTCATTTAGGGTTCATAGTTAAAATCATGACAATTTTATGAATTCATGTGAAATCAATTGGAAAGCATGTAACTGAGTCAAAACAATCATAGTAAGAATAAAATCAAACAACGGAATCATCACAGTTAGAATCCATGAGGAATTGAATGAAAACTTAATCAATTTGATTGAAATTTGTCTTGGAGAATTGAGAAAGCTTGGGGCTCAGTGGGTGAATGGAACCCACTTATGAAATCCAACATACCTTTCTATTCAAAGCCCAAAAGCAATGGTGAAAAAGGAGACTTGATTTGAAAATCTGAGCTTCTTCTTCCTTGATCTTGAGAGAATTTAGAGAGGATGAATGTGGACATGAATTAAGGTTTTGAGTGAATGAGAGAGTTAGAGTTATTTTTGGGGTAGAAGTTTAGTTATGGGACTTAGAAATAGGGATAAAAATACATATTATAAGCCTTAAATTCGTAGGGAAAGATTCAAATACCCTTAAAAAATAACTGTCGAAAAGACATACGGACCATAGAAATCCCTACATGTAACACCTCACAATTATACTTTGAGAATTCGAATAGATTGTCGTAAGTGTATCAACTTGGGTCGGGTGATATACTATTTGTTCATATATGTTAAGGTTCATTCCTAAGTATTAGAAGTGCTTTGGATGTGAGTTAAGGTCACAATGAACCTTTAGCAAAAAGTTGAGTTGAGAGGTTCTCTAACGATTAAGTTTTTCGTGTAAGTTTATTAAAAGATCAACTTCAATCAATAATACCTCATAATATATGAAGAGTTTTTTGTCTTAATATCAACCATATGAAAGGCCTTGAAGTATTCTTTCAACCGATTTTGACCGTTTGTCAATCCAAGTTATGTGCTAAAAGTTATATCTATTTTTCTGGACACTACGTAGTTTGCGTGAACCGGCACGTGAAATGGACGTCCTCCACATGGCCAGGGGCAAGGTCAAGGCTACTATTAAGGTTGCGTGAAGTGCCACGTGAACTAAACTTTAGTTGCTCAACCGCGCACGTTACTTTGAAATTCTTTTAGTTTTCTCTTCTTTTCACATTTTAGGAACGGTGTTTATATCTTTTCCTCATACCAAAACCTCAACAAATGACTATAAATTTCTTCAAAAAGCCAAAGTCAATTAGTTCTAATTATTTCAACCCTCTCATTCTCAAAAAAAAATCTACGTTCAAGAACCTCAAGAAAACACCAAAGTTAGGGTTCAAGGTTTGCAAGCAAGTTTTTCTTCAAGCTTCTTCAAGAAACTTGTTATTCCAAGTATAAGCTATCATAGTGTTGGACTAGTTCGTCCTGAGGCCCTACATATGTCTAAATTCAGTAAAAGAGTAATGTAGGGTTTTATCCTTAATTTTTAGTATTCTTGAGACAATATGACTTCTTAATTCCTGAGTGTTGAATTATTTAATATTATAAGATCTTTGATGTTTGTGGTTCATATTTATATTTCATCATGAACCCTACCGTAGAGTTAAATTTGAGAATCTTTTCAAAATAAATGTTTTGTCTTTAAATTGATTTATGAGGAGATAAACAAATAAGTTTTGAGAAAGAGTTTCTAAATATGAATTGAGTAAGAGTATAAGGGAATTAAGTATTCCCAAATGTATTACTTTTTACATTGAAAAAAGAAAAACTTTGATTTCTAAATGAGTTAATGAGTTTAGAGATATTTCATAGCAGTTACCTCTTTTAAGAGGATATTTTGAGTAATTGCCTCAAATTGATAAAGAGTACATTTTTTACATTTGAGCATGAGTATATATATTTATTGAGAGTAGTATTGAGCACCGATATGGGGATGATTTCAGACAACTCACATTCCTCACAAACCATGTAGCCAACATGAGTAAAGGATTTTAATTTTTAGACGACTCCTTATTGCTTTTGAGCAGAGCTTTAATGGATCCACTTAGTTGAGATATTCTATATTCTGGCATGGTATAGGAAAGTTCTAACAATGTGGGCGAGACGTTGTATCATCACATTGCTCATAGTGATGATTGTCGGTTAGAGAATCTCCCAATTAGAGTTAAAAGTGTATTTTTATCTTATCACATAATATGTTGAGTTCAAAGATGAGTAAGTATTTGTTAAATTGAAACGATTTCACTCCTTTATTTTTATTACATTCCGTTGAGTATATATTTATATCTATTGCAGTCCTTTCATTCAGTCATTTCATTTTGGCTACATTACATACTCATACATTCATTGTACAGTTGTCATTCAACATACATCTTTTTATGATGCAGATATAGATGTTCAGGATCATCAACGGGCGCTTCGTTGAGATCACTTTCCACTTCCTATTTGAGAGTTTTGGTGAGTCCTCCTTGCACTCTGGAGGACCCCATTTTCATTTTAGTAAAGGGTATTGTCCCGATGTCCATGTTGAACTTAGAGGCTTCATAGATAGCTAGAGTTGAGTTGTTTGCAAAAATTCTTTCTTTAAAGTGTTCTGCAAATATTATATTTTGCTTAAATAAGTATTTTAGACAGTTGAGTTATTTTTCTCTTTAAAGCTTTTAATTTTTTTGAGTCAAATCTTTCATTGAGTAGTGAGCCAGACTGAGGGTTTACTTGGGAACCAACAATGGTTCTCGAGTGTAGGCCATATCTAGGGTGTAGGTTCAGGGCGTGAAAAACTTGGTATGAAAGCACAGAGTACAAGTGTCCAAGGGTGTGTATGGAGCTATGTCAATATGATCATATTTATGGTTGTGAGGGCCCCACTTCTATAAATGAGGGACTACAGACATTTAAGAAAAGTTTCCCTTCTTTCATACTCTAAATTGTGCAATAGAACTGTGCCATGAGGAACTTATTCAAACTCGTGTATTTCTCAAATCCATTCGATTACCCCTCATACTCAAGGTGGTTGAAAAGTAAAGCTCAGATCCTATTGATGAGTTACAACTAGAAAAAGTCTTGAGAAAGTCATGAGACTGCAAAGGGGCTTGAGAGAAGCCCATGAGTGATCTTAAGTACTCTTATTCATATGAATCACGCGTTTGAGCCAAAGAAAGATGTACTCCCAGACTCTCTTCTCTAAACCTTGTTTCAGGTGATACCCTTTAAGAGCTGAGTATGATTTAGAATGTTTGGGTAGTATTTTCACCCAAAAAATAGTATGAGTTGCAATGTTATTAGCAGTAGTAGAAGTGCCCAGAGTTATAAGTATGCATTTAGAAGTGTAGTAGCCTTTGAAATGGGGATATTTATTGAGTAAAGTGTATATCTGCAGTCATGTACCTAGTAAGTCGTTAATGAAGAGTTTTCATTTATGTGTAGACTAAGGAATAATATTTTTTTATGTGATAGAAGGTAGATGAATAGTTACTAATTAGGATGAGTTAGAGTGTACTTTATTCATAAGTTTATGTCAATATAACATTGTGTTAGTGAAGGTCAAGTATATGTGTTGAATAAAAGGACAAAGTATTCATGAGGTGATAGACCTAAGTTACGCTTATGATTTTTGAAGGGAGAGCCTCACGGTATTCAGAGGGTTATAAAACTAATTAGGCAATGATGTTTAGTGAAAGGGTAAATAGTACTTAAGTTGTGAAAGGGAATGTGATAGTGATCAGTAAATAGGTAGACTGGAGATAAAAATTGGCTACTTGCCATGAGGTCTTAGTGGACGAGTGTTTCTCAATTTTATCTAGTAGTAGTAAGTTAGTATAATATGTGAGCTATTATATTGATATATGTATTTAGTACTAGATACTAATCTTGAATTTTAGATGAGTGTCATGATAAAAAGAATGGTAACATAAGGGTGATGATGTTAGCTTTGAGATATAATTTAGTAAGTTTAACATAAAGTAGGTAAGGAAGTAAGATTTAGTTTGTAATGAATATATGAGTGGTACAAGTTCGGTATTACGACCCTTAGATGAGAGAAATGAAGTGTGGTTAAGTCATTAGATTAACAAGAGTATTAAGAGGTGTACCCGAGATAATATTTAGTCAGACAAAGTTCCAATTAAGTTTATGATGTTTTGTGCTTAGATAATATATTTGAGATGTCAAGGTGGAGTATGCTAATGTAAGCATTATTTATTACCCTTAAGAGTTTGGTCGAAAGGATTATATAAAGTCAATGATGAGACTCTTAACTATAGTTCAAGTTTCCTCCACTTAGGTAGATATGGACTTAGAAGGAAGGTGTTAGTGGACCTAGAAGAAGTCAGACTATTAAGATTAGATTAAATGGCCTTATAAGCCAATGAGAAAAGGTTAAGAGAAGCATCTTAGAAAGAAACACTAGAAGAAATCTTAGTATTTGCACATAAAGAGTTTAGTAACCATGAGAGAAGTATTTCTCGAGTTTAGAGTTAATCGAACATAGATAAGTTTAGAAAAGGTGGAATACATCCATAGATTTAAAATATCAGATGCAGACCTAAGGGGGAGACGATAAGATGAGAAATTAAGTCAAGTGTTAAGAATCAGATAATGATGTGTTCAGAAAGAGTTATATTGTTATATCAATCCATTCATACTCTAGAATATTCCTTAAAGTTCAATCGTTACAACATCATATTGATGTTTCTAACATCAGAAAAAGAATTGTGTTCATGACTTATGCTTATACACTTCAGACAAATTCACATATATGCTTAGTTCCCAGAATGGGAGGCAAAGACTTTAACCCATTGATCTCAATCTCACTCCATAAAGTTATGAATATCAGAGTCATGATATGAACCTATTCATATAAGCACGTGTGTCTCATAGTATGCTCAGTTTCACGAATCATGATTTACTCTCAATGGCTAGCAACATACTGTTACGTCATTCATATTCTTATATCAGATTTCTCAAATGAATCGTGCCGATAATCTTTCAATCTAAGCTCCATTAATGCTCCTTTTAGTTTTGATAATGTTGTAGATGATAGTAGTTGAGTGATGATAGAAAGAGATGGTTGATGTTTCTTATTGTGGTAATGGTGGTGTGCTTATTCCATCTAAGGTTATAAATGTGGTGAAAGAATGAGATGAGGTTTTACGATGAGTAATAGTTAGATGGGAGTAACTATTCGGTTTCATAGTAGTAATGCATGAAATTTAGTTGGTAGAGGTGACAAGAGAATGATAAATTATTATCAGGACCGGTTAGTAGGATTCCATGGAGTGGTTATAGTACTAGGCTTTATAGTACCAGGCTTTAAAATATGGATGAATACATAATATATTAGGTGGTTCATGATTAGGACTCGAGGTTGGTTGAATGTGGTGGTAAGGAGTAGTTTTCTTGGGATGATATTCCCTATAGACGTATAGAACCTAAATCTTGTGATTTAGATTAGTATAATCACCTTAAGTGTGGCACCTTGTGACTCCAAGTTAGGTTGGACATAGTAAGAGCATGCAATTAGACTTAGACCTTGGTAAGAGTAGTCATATACCCTTGTGGGAGCCATGAGTTGCAGTTAATGAAGTGTAGTATTCAGAAATAAGAGCATAGTTAAGAAGTGCTTCTAAGCTAAAAAGCTACCAATCGTATCGCTCAAGGCATAGTAGTCTCATTCTTATTTCATGCCCAAGGTACCAATGTTTGATGTGCATAATTAAAATAGAGGGTGATTTATATTCAAATCTATATCATTCATGCTTTATGAACCCATGTAAGTTGACTAAGATACTCAGACCCTGGTAGTGCTTCATAACTCAGATGTCCCACATGAATCATGCTCGTGACTCCTTCAATAAATTTTTATGAGAAGTTTTGATAAAAATGTTTGAGGACATAGACTCCTTCATATGGTGATTCTTAGAAATTTCTTTCCATTATTTCTAATCTTGTAATCTTAAATGAAAGTGAGTTCCAAACTCCAAGAATGAAGCAGTTCCATCAACATTAGTAGGCAAGTTGAGAATTTAGATATACAATCAGAGTAGCTTCTTTCGCTTATATTCCAGCTTAGTCATCATTCGAGGACGAATGATCCCAAAGGGGAGATATTGTAACACCTCACAATTCTACTCTTAGAATTTGAATCAATTGTTGTAAGTGTATCAATATGGGTCGGATGATATACTATTTGTTAATGTATGTTAAGGTACATTCCTAAGTATTAGAAGTGCTTTGGATGTGAGTTAAGGTCATAATGAACCTTTAGTACAAAGTTGAGTTGAGAAGTTCTCTAACGATTAAGTTTTTCGTGTAAGTTCATTCAAGGATCAACTTCAATCAATCATACCTCCTAATATATGAAGAGTTGTATGGCTTAATACCAACCATATGAAAGACCTTGAGTCTTTTTTCAACCAGTTTTGATTGTTTGTCAATCCAAGTTATGTGCTAAAAGTTATGCCTATTTTTTTGGACATTATGTAGTCTACGTGAACCGGCGAAGTGGACGTCCGCCGCGTGGCCGCGCGACAAGCTCAGTGATACTATTAAGGTTGCGTCAAGTGTCCCACGAATTAAGCTTCAGTTGCGCGACCGCGCATGTTATTCAAAATTCTTTTAGTTTTCTCTCCAATTTGCATTTTAGGAAGGTTGTTTATGTATTTTCCTCATCCCAAAACCCCAACCAATGACAATTAATTTCTTTCAAAAGCGAAAGTCAATCAGTTCTGATTATTTCAACCCTCTCATTCTCAAAAAAAAAATCTACGCTTAAGAACTTCAAGAAAACACCAAAGCTAGGGTTTAAGGTTTCCAAGAAAGTTTTTCTTCAAGCTTCTTCAAGAACCTTGTTCTTCCAGGTTGTAAGGCTATCATAGTGTTAGACTAGTTCGCCCTCACACCTACATATGTCTAAAGTCAGTAAAAGAGTAATCCAAGGTTTTATCCTTGATTTTGAGTATTATTGAGACGAGTTATATTGTTGAGTTATGAGTTCTTAATTACTTAGTATTGAGTTATTTATCATTATATTGAGATCCTTGATGTTATTGGTTCATGTCTATATTTCAGCATGAAACCTATTGTTGAGTTAAATTTGAGAATCTTCTCAAAACAATGTTTTATCTTTAAATTAATTTATGAGGAGAGCAAAAGATGAGTTTTGAGAAATAGTTTTCATATATGAATTGAGTAAGAGTATAAAGGAACTAAGTACTCTCAAATGTATCTCTCTCTGCAAAAGCTCTTAATTTCAATGCTCTTAATCTATTATAGACACGTTGTTCCTACAGTACCAAGTCCAATTCTTAGAATCTAATACACGACTTAGTTATCTTCTTGTTTTATATTCATTACATCTTATTACTGCAGTGATTTATTTCATTGTCATTTTATTCACAAGATTAATCTAACTCAGGTGCCTTAAACTACTTTGATTGTATCATTTTTTGGGTACATAGTTTAGCTCCTATCATAGGGCTAGAGAAGTTGTGATGTTATTTTGATCTTTAAACAGTCTATTTGCTAACTTAGAATTTTCTTTTCGAAAGAAAATTTCATCAACGTCACAACAAAAACAATTGAATGACAACTAAGACAATGACATTCCGGATCAAAACAACAAGCATACACCCCTTATGCTAAAAGGACAATTGTTGATTGAAGAACTAACCCCAACTAGTACATGTCATGGGGGTTTCCACCTAGAGAGTCTGACTTACAAAATTCAAGGGAATGAGTTCCCAATGATGATGACGAGTCCGATGATAAAGGCCAAAGGAACCACACGAACAACGAAGAGTCGAACATGAAAGATACACTTAGACTAATGGCGGTCCAGCAGAGCGAGATTATGAAATTCCTCGAGCAACATGGGCAAAGCATATATAACTTAGCTCTAACATACTGTCAGTTTCCACAATCCTACTCTTAAGGTCCCAAGTCTTCCAGTAAAGAAGAATTCAACCAAGCAATTAGAATGTGAAAGCTCTGGAAATTCCTAAAGCATGTCCAGGAAATTCATGTAAAGATAGATCAGATTCTCAAAAAGATTTCGGTCTTAAAGGGGTTCTACTTGAGAAAGTATACTCAATTTTCATACAAGTCGAAAGCTACACCAGTCTAAATCCCAAAATGTTTTAAGGTAATTATTTATGTGTCCAACTATTATGGAATAATTAATTCTCATGAGCATATATTTTCTATACACAACAAAAATCAAGGTAAATATTATCATATTAATTGTGATTAAACTACCCTTTATTGACATTACCGATAAAATACACGAATTATAAGTTGGATGGCAATATCACTAGTACGCCTTTTTATTTACAGAACTCAACATATGATTGCTTCATCGGATGTACATATGGTTGAGATTTCCACACAACCATCTTATTCAACTGATTCTAAATTGCAGTCATTTTTATAGATAACAACGACATAATTTAAAGCTATAATACCCCAATTGTCTTTTGTACTACCCTAATGTACACATCCTCCTCCTATTCAAGCCCGGTAAGCCTATCGGTTCAATCAAGTTCGACTAGTTTAGGCGCCGCCTTTCAGATTTCTAAAAGCAGGTGGAGATCATATAGCATGTAAGAAGCAAGGTTCTCCCCTTAGGACCGACTACAACAAGCTCGCGACTTTAATAGAAAGAAAGGGTAAGCTCTCTGCTCTATTTTCTTAGTTGGCGAAGACTTTTGTAACCTTAGACTCGTTACGTCGTTCGACCGAGTTTCTCTTTAAGAACTTATTCAACAATGCATATATTTGGTCATATTTCTTTTGCAAGATTTGTCCACCCGCTATAGCATATAACATAATGTTAGTGAGTGGGGGGTTTGATCTCTTAATGAAACTGTTTGTTAGAACTTCATATTGATAATGGAGAGGATGATTTTAGTGGAGTGTGTTAAACCACTCCTAAGAAGAATACAATGACTTACCCTTCTTTTGTCTAGAAGACATAATCTCACTCTATAATCTCATTGTCTTATCTGATAGGAGAATTTAGTAAAAAAATTATGTTATAAATCCTCATATATAGTGATTATATTTGGAGGCTCCACTTTCAACTCTATTTTTGCTTTTCCGATCAAGAAGAATGAAAATAGTGTGAATCAAATATAGATTGACATAATTCCAATAGTGATATAAGTATAACTGATTTCAAGAAAGTTCTGAATATGTCATTGACAATGTGAACATTAACAATCTCATCTTCTGCTATTAATATTATTATTATTATTTAATTATTATTTTTTGCTTAATTTGACCAATGCAGAAAATTTTTGGTGAACTTTATCATGATTTTCTGTGAGAATTTTCTTGAATTACTGGTATAATATGACAAGAAGTTTTTTATGAAGATGAAATTTGTAATCTGTCATGGCTATTTTTTCCCTATATGAAATAATGATGCATTTTGTAAAATAAAAGCACCAACTATAATAATATATTTTATAATAACTTGAACATTCTTTGAAGTGATCTATTTCTCCATCAAAGTCTTATGTTATGGATATCTAGTAATTTATTTACTTGGATGATTAATTATTTTTTTTAATATCTAGGTTTTTTTGTACACATTGCGATATTTACATGTGCACTAGAATTAAACGAGTTTGTCTAGAAAAATTGTACAAGAAAAATTATGTCACTATATAATGAATGTTATTCAAAAGTTTGAGTTGTTTAGGTTTGCTATTTTTTTATATAATAGTTTCTCTTTTTTAGTCTGCACTTTTCATTATTTAATTAAATGAAGGATGTGTGATTGAGCAACACTTCTATGGTGTTAACTTTGTTATAAATTGCTTTTTATTTTTATTTTTCATATATGATATTGTATATCAGGAACGATTATAACAAGCAGTTACTATCAGGATATATGTATAGTAATTAGCATAATTCTTTAAATTGAATTACACTATCTTTTTGAAATCTCATTTTGTTAGAATATTTAGCTAATTTGAATTCTGATGTAAGACTATTTAAAATTTCAAGTGTTTTTATCTAAAATAGAGAAGGATCATTGAATAGTGTTGGTCCTATGGTTATCTGGCTTTGACATGTTCATATTAAACATTGTATAGATGATGTATCATGTACAATTCTAATTTATTTCAGCATAAAAAAAATATAGTAAATCCTCACTAAATTAATATAGGTGGTACCATGAATATTATTATTTTCTTATAATATATTATTTAATCGATAAATTAATATTTATTAATTTAAAGAGTGTTCTGAGATTCAATGAAGTTAATTTTGATTATATCAAAATCATTGTATCTTATTAATTTATGTATCATATTTATTAAATTTACATATTATACATAAAGTACTATGAATACATCAAAATTATTGTATCTTACTAAATTATGTATCATATTTATTGAATTTCTATATAAAAAAAATTATTATACATAAAGTACGATGTATATGTATGATTCGTTGTAATATGTTTTTTTTTGTTAAATGATTAATTGTAAAATAAATTCAAGAATTTAATGATTCATATAAAAAAAATGAATTTATTATACATAGAGTACAATGTGTATGTGTGATTCTTTGTCATTTATTTTTTTTTTGTTAAATGATTCATTCTAAAATAAATTCAATGATTCATTATAAAAATAAATCCACAATACATAATGTTCATTATTTCTTAATAATCAAATATTATTCATTGTATCTTTACTAAAAATATTTCATATATGATGGTGAGAGAATAAACTATATAAGCAAAATAGGAAATTTCTTGAAACCATATCCAAAAATGGCTTCTCATTTAAAAGGTATCACAAAATTAGAAATTAAATATCAAATAAGTGAAGCATTAAGTGAATACAAAACAAATCATTCCACATGCACTCAAAGATATTTACTGTCGTGGCAACACCGAAACTTTTAAATGTAATAAGATAAGTTAAAGATGAACTAGATTTCAATTTTAACAAAACACAATAGAATCATATTTTACTAAATTGTCTTACATATATTGTACTTTTATAAAATAATTATTTCATAATATTAATGAGACCATTTATTTATACGGGGGAGGAGGGAGGGGGGGGGGGGGTTCTTTTGAAAATATATAATCTTATTGTCTTATCGAAGTAAATTTTTTTCCATTAATCAAAGTCGTAATCGAGGAAATATCATCTTAAAGAAATTATTAATTTACTGAATATTAATTTATTGAGATTTTACTTAAATGACGTTCAGAAAAACTAAAGATATTATTAAATTAAAAAAATTATAATTTCCAAAGAAAAACACAATTCTTTTTTTAAAATTAATAGATATATTTTTTTAAATAATCCATGCATTGTGCGATTACATAAATACACTATTATTAGATGAAAACAAGAATTGGTCATCTCCAACAGCTATATATTTATTTTATTTGTTTAACATAAACTAATACGAAAATAACATTTTAATTAATAAATAATATAGTTGATATTTATAATAAATAATAAAAATGAAAGAATACTATACTCTCTTCCGGAACCCAAACAACAAGATAGAACGGGGTATATAATAATAAAAAAATAGGGGGACCATTTAGCAAATTTAGGCGCGTGTGTATAACTTGCCATAATAGCGCGTGAGTTATTGTAAGTAAAAAGAAAGACCTTTTCCAGGGCGAAGAAGATGATAATTGAGAAGAAGAAAAGGGAAGAAGGAAAAAAAGACGAAATTCCCGGAAAGAGAAAAGGAAAAACCAAACACCCACCATAATACACGAACAAATAACCAAAATTCCCTAGTTTTTCTCGCAAAAAATACAATTTAAATATTTTCCCCACAAACTAACAAACCTTGTAAAGTTTTTTTTTTTTTTTTTTATAAAAAAGAAAATGATTTCATCATTGGGTGCAACTTCTTCTTCGTCTTCATCATCATCTTCATCAGCTGCTGTTCGTGTTGAGAAGGCAACGAGCGAGTTCTTGATCGGTCCTGATTGGACTATGAATATTGATATTTGTGATACAATCAATTCTAACCAATGGTAAATTGTTTTTTTTTCTTTTTTACATAATTAGCAAAACCCCTTTTTCTCTACTTCTTTGTTGTTGTTGTTTTTATGGTGAAAGGGGGGAAAGTTGACTTTTTTTTTATATGGGG
>JAJOOR010018297.1:0-30911 GCA_036250505.1 Solanum acaule | reverse complement strand
ACACAAAAATACATAACACTCTTAAAAATAAATTATTATTTTTTAAAAAGAATTATTTTTTGTTAATTTTTAATTTTTTAACTAAAATTAACTGACACGTGTCGATTTAAAATAAGAAGTTGCATTTGAAGAATATATATAAAATAAAGAAATCATAAAAATAGTATTTCGTGTTAAAATGGAACAGAAAAAAATGGAGTTCAAGGGTTAAAATGGAACAAGGCTAAGTTGGATTGCCAAAATGAAAAATGGGGCCAAGTTTGAGGGGCTGTGTATGTGTTTGGCCATAAAAGAAAGAACCATATCTTCAAAATTAAATGAAAATCTCTTGCTTCAACATTTTTACGTGCTAGAATTTTTAGAGGTCATCGCTTTTTCAAAGTTGTTAGATAACCTAATAAGAAGGAAGGGTGCATCTATACAGGGCCGGCTCTATGCTTTGGCAAATAAGGCTTTTGCCTTTTGGGGCCCCAAATTTTTATGAAGAATAAATTATGTATTAAAATTTTTATAAAAAAAATTGATTATTTATTATAAAAAGTATATTTTAAAAAATATATTATTTTACCCACTTAAGCATATTTGGTACTTTGTTAAAAATAACAATTAATAGTGAAAAGTGTTGAACGAAGTGAATTACAAATTCTTTTTTATTTTTTTTTAAATTTTAGTTTCAAGCATTACTACAAGCATATTAAAATGGGGTATACCAAGTCATCAACTTTTTGAATCAAATTTTATGGTTCTAACACTTAGCTTTATTTAATATTCGTCAACTTATTACTTTTGAATTATGTTAACAATTCATATAATAATTGTCTCACTGAAAGGATGTTTTCAATGTTGAGTTGATGAAATCTTACCTAACATTAATAACTGAAAAAACAATTTAAATACTAATAATTTTCATCTAAATAGTGTAAGAAAAATATTTTTTTGAATAAATACATATATGAAGTTTGTTTATATTTTAGGCCTCGAATTAAAATTTTGCTTTAGGCCCCCAATAACGTTGAACCGCCCCTGCATCTATATTTGTATTATGGTTTCATGAGCATGATATTATTTATTATCTACCAGAGCAGATCAATTAGAAATTACTACAGACCTGAATTACAATAGAACATGGAGGCAGCATGTGAAACACTGGACCTGTTTCAGAGAAACTGAAATGCACCTTCTATAAAGAAAAGGAAAATCCTTTATCAGACAACTGTGAGAAGTTCAAGTGTATTTGATATTAACTCATATGCATGAGGAGATGGAGATTTTTTAATATAATATTCCTACTTTATTACTTCCTTTGCTTCATTTTATATAACAGTATTTGACGGAGCACATAACTTAGAATTGTATGGTCTAATAATATGTCTTAATTAATGTCATATAAATTGAGACCTTATCTTCATATATTTGATTGATCACCAAATTCAAAATTTGAACAGTTCACGAAGTTGAAGTAATATAACATAGAAATGGAAAATGTCGGACATATTGCTTTTTCCAAAATGTCACAAGTATTAATTTGAAACAAAGTACTTACATATTCGTTTTTCCAAATTGTCACACGAGCCATTTTTCAAAATTCAAAAAGAATCCTAGAGCAAATGAAATTACTACTAAAACCTATGTTGCTCAAATTCTTCAAAAATGTTGTTAAGAGTGTGTTGGAACCTCCAAAAGTAGTGCATTTTTGGAGATTTCGACATGTTTGCGGTAGTATTTTTGGACATGTTTGCGATAATATTTTTGGAGAGTCCAAACAACCTAGAATATACTCGTAACGTTTTATTCATCATTATCTTCCCCCAAAATCTCACAACTGCATTTTACACATAACAAACCTTTAGAAACTCTACCACCTTTCCAATATGTTGTTAGCTATATCTTAACTGTTCTTGTTATTTTGATCAAATAAAGTAAAAAAATTAAAAAGTATTAGTTAGAAAAAGAAGAAGGAAATAACTACCACATTTAACTTTCAAAATCAACACTAATACCACATTTAACTTTCAATATCAACACTAATTGTGAAGTTTAGTGAATTATCGATCGAATTGCACACTAGCTAAAAACACTAAAATGTAGCTAAGAACACTGGAAAAATATTCATAAGAAAAGAATGTGAACTGCTTCCTTGATTGATTCATTCTATACAATGGGACTACTTATATACAATATTTCTAACCGACTCAGCTCTAACAAACTTGTAACTAACTGTACTTGATTCTAGAAGCTAACATGACTAACTAACTCAGCTATCTGCACAACTAACTAAGCAGTGTATAATTATAACTTTAACTAATCATGATTAAGGCACATTTATACATTCGTTTACTTCCTTTATACCCTCCTTCAAACTAGGAGCTATGAAGATATTCTTCATTCCTAGTTTGGACATAATATGACTATGAGGACCTTTCCCAAGTGCCTTAGTAAAAACATCAACAGGCTGCTCTGAGGTAGACAAAAAATTTGTTATAATCAGTCCATCTTGAATCTTCTCCCTTATAAAATGACAATCAATATCGATATGCTTTGTCCTTTCATGAAAGACAGGATTGGCTGCAATTTGAAGGGCTGAGGTACTGTCTAAATGCAAAGATACTGGTAGTGAAATATTGACACCAAGTTCCTGAAACAGGCCAACCAGCCATACTACTTCAGCTAATGTTGAAGCCATAGCTCTGTACTCAGCTTCTGCTGAACTTCTAGATATTGTGAGTTGTTTTTTTGACTTCCAAGAGATAGGTGAATCTCCAAACTTAACCAAGTATCCAGTAATAGATCTTCTGCTATTGATACATGAACCCCAGTCTGCATCACAAAATACTTCTAGATTGTTGCTTCCTGTGGATGACATCAATATGCTCAAACCTGGTGATGACTTGAGGTATCTAACCAGCCTAAGTGCAGCATCCATATGTGAAGACTTTGGACAATGCATGAACTGGCTCAAGCACTGCACATCAAATGATAAATCAGGCCTGGTAGTACTGAGATACAACAGCCTCCCAATCAGCCTTTGATAACTAGCAGGATCTTGCAATAGTGGATCTGTATGGGAAAGAGGTATGATGGCATCAAACTCAACAGAAGTGAGTTTTTTATTCAACTCCATGGGAGTTGTGACTGGCTTAGCTCCTGCTAGCCCCATATCTGCTAGAGTGTATTTTCTCTGATGCATGAGTATATGATCTTCTTCCAAACCAAGAAAAAATCTAAGTTCCCCGAGATCTTTTATCTTGAAAGCATGTTGCAGTGCTTCCTTAGTCTCTTTGATTATAACTATATCATTCCATGTCAATAATAAGTTATCCACATAGATGAGTACTATCATAATTTTGTCCCTCTTTCTCTTAGTGAACAAAGAGTAGTCTCTTGTGCTTTGAATGAAACCTGATGCTGTCAAGGTGGTAGTCAACTTGATGTTCCACTGCCTTGAGGCTTTTTTCAAACCATAAAGAGATTTCAATAATCTACAAGCCTGAGTGTTGGTTGTCTTCCTACCAAAACCTTCAGGCAAAGTCATATACACTTCCTCATATAAATCACCTTGTAAAAAGGCATTATACACATCTATTTGTTGAATTCTCCATTTATTTGCAGCTGCAATGGAGATAACAGATCTAACAGTTGCCATTTTAACCACATGAGAGAAGGTTTCTTGATAATCAAAGCTCTATTTTTGATTATATCCTTTAGCTACTAGCCTGGCTTTGAACCTTTCCACACCTCTATCTGCATTGTATTTGATCTTGTAAACCCACCTACATCCAATGGCTTTCTTTCCTCTAGGCAAATCCACCAGTTTCCAAGTTTTGTTGTCTTCTAGTGCCTTTATTTCACTCTGCATTGCCTCTATCCATCTACTATCTTTTACAGCTTCAGAATAACTTGCAGGTTCAGTATTAATTGAAAACTTTGAAACAAAACTCTGATATTGGTATGGCAATCCTGTGTAATCTAATACTGAAGCTATGGAGTAAAGGCAACTACTTAGACCAGCTTTTGTGACATAATCTTTGTGCCAAATAGGAGGCTTAAAACCTCTAGTGGACCTTCTTGGTTGTGGTGCAGCAATGACATTAGATAGAGTTGGGGAAGTATCATGAGAGGATAGGACTGGTGATCTTAGGGAATGAGTGTTCAACACCTGAGCAGGAACTGAATCAGGAGATGATACACTGTGAGTTGGAGGAGTAACAACATCATAAAAAACAAACAGGTCTGGGGTAAAAGTCTGACTTTGGTTAGCTGTAGTATCACTCTTAAAAGGAAAATTAGATTCCAAGAATACCACATCCCTAATTACAAAAAAGGTCCTGCTCTCCAGATTATAAAGTTTATATCCCTTCTTAGTGAATTATCGATCGAATTGCACAGTAGCTAAGAACACTAAAATGTAGCTAAGAACACTGGAAAAATATTCATAAGAAAAGAATGTGAACTGCTTCCTTGATTGATTCATTCTATACAATAGGACCACTTATATACAATATTTCTAACTGACTCAGCTCTAACAAACTTGTAACTAACTGTACTTGATTCTAGACGCTAACATGACTAACTAACTTAGCTATCTGCACAACTAACTAAGCAGTGTATAATTACAGCTTTAACTAATCATGATTAAGGCACATTTATACATTTGTTTAATTCCTTTACATTAATACCACATTTAACTTTTCAATATCAAATCAACACTGAGATAAAAATATACCTAAAGTTGAATCACCTAGTTGAGACGATAAAAGAAAGGAAAGCATAGTATTCGAAAGTCTTGAAAAAAACAAATATCATCGTTCCAAAGAAATAGGTTAAGTATGTGTAAAAACATCTAAGAATTCCTCCATTAAATTGAAAAAAAATGAAGAGAATCAAAAGAAAGCTTAGAGAAAAAACTGAGAAAAATACTACACTGAAATTGTTACCTCCATTAGCGTGAAGAAAATAGTCTCTATTTATTAATTAAATAATAGAAGTAAGAAAAATCCAATGGAGAGGATGCATCTAGAATAAAGTTGTGTGTTTGTGTGGTAATAAAGTGATCTTGGGGCATTGAGTGACACGTGTAGCAAGTAGTATTGATATATGATTAAGTAAAATGACTGATTTTCCCTTGGTCGTCCTCCTTATCACATTTTTATATAGTAGTAAAATAAATAGAACAAGATAGATATATGAGCCTCGTACCTGCACAAGTCCAACATAAGCTTTTTTTTAATCTCAATTTTTGTGATACAAATAAAATTTAGAGAGTCAGTTAAATTTTAATATACGTTTTAGATATTTTAAGTTGTTAGTTATTTTGATTTATAGTATATTTTCTAGAATTTACATTATATGTTAGAAACATATGTGGCACTGAATTTTGAATTATTATGATCTATAGTAATTTCTATGTCATTTTCAAATAATGTATGTTAGTTGTGTTATCTCAATTTTATTTGGCACTTATAGAATTTTAAAAATCAACTAAATTTTTTGTATGTCTTTTAAATATTTTAAGAATTTAATTATTGTTATTTATAGTACTTTACATAATTTTCATGTAATATATGTTACTCCTACTATTTCAATTCATGGCAGTAATAAAATTTCGAAAATTACTTTCGTTTTTAAATGGTTAATTTATCATTTTAAGTCATTTCAATTCACCCCTATTCAATTCGTTCATCTGTCATTGAACATAGACTTAAAAAGAACAAAAATGGCAATTACTCTGGAATATTGTAGAAGCTTCCTACTGTTCCTATCTATAGTTAACTGAAGAAGATTCTAGATTACACTCGCATTCCATAAGTTTATCGGTTCATCGCCTACATATATCACAGCCACTTTCTTCAATTCATCATCAGCAAGTCATCAAGCAAATCAAACAGTACCATCAAAAGTTCGAAAGTACTCTGTTTTCTTCAAACAAGAAAGCTTCCAAAAATGTCTCTGATTCCAAGCTTCTTCGGCGGTCGAAAGAGCAACACCTTCGACCCATTTTCCCTCGACTTATGGGATCCATTCCCAATTTCAACCAATGTCCCATCCTCTGCTCGTGAAGTCTCTGCTTTTGCAAATGCAAAAATAGATTGGAAAGAGACCCCAGAAGCTCACATCTTCAAAGTGGACGTTCCGGGGATCAAGAAAGAGGAAGTAAAAGTTGAAGTGGAAGAAGGAAGGATTTTACAGATTAGCGGTGAGAGAAGCAGAGAACAAGAAGAGAAGAATGATCAGTGGCACCGTATGGAGAGGAGTAGCGGTAAGTTTTTAAGGAGATTCAGGCTGCCGGAGAATACGAAGACGGGAGAAATAAAGGCAGCGATGGAGAATGGGGTGCTCACTGTGACTGTTCCTAAAGAAGAAGAGAAGAAGAAATCTGAGGTAAAAGCCATTGACATCTCTGGTTAAACAAAGTGCAGATAAAAGTTCGTTTGTAATAGTAATGTTTATTTTGTTAAGTATTTTTGGTTTGTTGGGAGATTACGCTCTTAATCTGAATTATGTGTATGTGTCGGTCTTCTTCTCTTTGCAGTTGTAAACAAGAAAATGTTGTGAGAGTTTAATTAATGAACAATTCCTTTTAGTAACATTTATTTAGTTGTTTCTCTTTTTCATCCCCTTGAATCATTTCTAACAAATGATGAATATCTCTCCTAATTCGGCATTAAAAGTAAATTGTTATGTGATTAGTCTTTTTTTTTTTCTTTCCGCAAAAGCCACCAATGGTGGGGTTGGGGTTCAATGAGGATACCCAACATATATTATCACAAAAAGCTAGAGAGGGAATACCATCAGAATATCTAATAACTGTACAAAGATCAAACCAAGTAGTAGGCAGATGAATATGAGGAAAATGGCTACTGAGGAGCATAGTTGCGTTATTACAAACCTGATGAATAATATATCTTATAGACATGTGGATATTTACCAAATCTTGCCTTCAATCTGCTTTCCCAAATTTTCTAGCAAATAAATATGGGAATATACTGTAGCAGAATGTCATGCATTCCGTTTTGTTTTTGGAGTTATTGAGCATTAGGAGCTGATTAACATCACCATCATTAATATTACTACCAAAATTATGGCAAAAGAAGGAACACACCTGCTTGGCAATGAAGCTTTTGCAAAAGAGGTGCAAAGTGGTCTCTTGTTGATAGTTGCTACAACATGAACATCCAGAAGGGATGTTAACTTTGCATTTATGAATGATGAGTTCTTGTGATTTCTTCAAATTTGCCAAGCAGAATGACAAGACAACTTACCTTTAGCATCGTGTGTCCAAAGAGGTCTATACTCCTTCCCGGAATGAATTTTGATAGATAAGATATCACTTATAAGATTATGAGGAAGGATATCATATAAATTGAAAAACTGTTGTTAAAGTGAGTGATCTTAGCTAGGGCACCAATGCCAAGCCAATTGTCCCACCTAAAGGAAATATTACCAATACCTATTTTCCAGAGAATATGTTTCTCAGAAATATCCTTGATGTTCATTAGTCTTCTTCAAATATGAGAGTGGCCTGTTGCGTACGTAGCCGCGCAAGTAACGTAGTTTCTTTTAGAACTGAGTTGTTACTTGCGGCTAAGTAACGTAGTTTCTTTTAGAACTGAGTTGTCGAACCAAGTAACGTAGTTTACTTATGATCAATTTATATTAACTCAATTATTTCCACACTTTAAAAGATGTACTTTCAAGAGATTGTGATTTTTGTTTACTACGACTACTAACAATTAAATTAATAAAGTAACTAACAAGGATGACTTCAATTTGATGATTTAAACAAGTAGGAGACAATTTCAGGGCTGCAACATGCATAGGGTTTCATGTATCGCGTCTCAAGTAATGAATTAACTAAGGTTATTAAATTACTGATTTACAGGGTTGATTTTATGATTACGATCTCTCGACTTCTAATCTCCTATTCTTGTTGATTGTCTAACTCATCGTTAAACAGGGATAGACAGGCCCAATTGACAAGAATTTAAATTTCATCTTGTTTCGTAATCAAGCTTGGTGTTTGTCTGAGTGTCAATCATAAATGTGAATCTAATCAAGTGATATGCAAGAAAGATCAAACTTTTTGTATTATTTGGTCTACCTACCTTATTGTCCCCGAGTCCAAGAATACACAAGACATTTATTTTTATGGTGGTCAATTATGAAATACTAAAATAAGAACACAAAAATAATTTAAGTGGTAACCAAGAATTAACTCAAAACTATTGATGTTCAACAATTATCCATAGCTACAATCCCAAAACAAAGGCTTTTAGCCGCTCATAATTTTCATAAAGTCAAAAACAATTGTCTTCTTGCAATTCCAAATTAAAGAAGTAAAGAATCGAAACCTACGATGAATTATTTATCTTTGCTCTTACACACCACAAAGAAGTCAAACCATTACAAAATAACGCTAGGTCCTATTTATAGAGTTAAGGAAATAAATTTTCAATATTAACCCAAGTAGGAATCGTAATTCTGTAAAATCCCGAAAAATTCTAAGTTAAGACTTGAACCATTCTTCATTTGTGAATAAGATTATATGAGTGATTCTTATTTATTCTTAGATTCTAAGGTCAATTAGTTAGTGCGGAAATGATTTTGGATATCAATTAAGGTCACTAGAATCCCCTAGCACAAAGTTGAGTTGAAAGCTTCCCTACCAAATAAGTTTTCACCTAAGATTCTACTTAGATCAACTTAAAACGATCATATCTCTCAGCACATAAAGAATTAGGTGGTCCATCACCTATCAAAGTAAAGGTCTTTGAGTTCTTTTTCCAATGCCACAAAGTTTGCTTAATTTCGAGCTTGGAGTAAAGCGTTATCCTCGTTTTAGTGAAGCCTCTCTTTTAGGTCAATAAAGACTTGGATCATAAAATGAAGTGTTGTTGTGTTGCTTCACTTTTACGGATGCAAATCAAATGTCCTCACAATTAAAATGAAAATCTACTATTTTACTACTAAATTTATTTGTCATTCGTTAAAATTTTAGCTTATTTATATCTTTTTTGTTTGAGAAAATGTTTATTCATGTCATTATTAGTTAACTGAAATGATATAGATGAACCAAATTTTAAACGATGACATATATGAGTCTTTTCTCAAAGTTCGCTGATATATTTGAGTCTTTTATTTTTTAAAATGATTGAATTAATGATGTGACTGCATTATAATTGACTACGCGCAAAAATAATTTTGCAAAACTAACATATTTTTTAGTTAACAAATATTGACATGAATGAACCTTTTTTTTTAAAAAAAATGATATAAATGAGCTGACTTTAAATTTGAAATTCAATAACATATTTAAGGGCTTTTCCCATTTTAACTACATGTAAAAACAAAAAGTTCAATTACTCCTTGCGTGCAATTATTCCTTCTAAAAAAAAGTCTCTGGAATATTGTAGAAGCCTCTTCCAGTTCGTATCTAAAATTAAGCGAAGAAGATGCTAGACTACACTCGAATTGCTTGAGTTTCTCAGATTCATCGACTATAAATATCACCATACTTTGTTTAGTTCATCATCAACAAGTAATCAAGCAAATCAAGCACTAGAGTCAAAAGTTAAAACATCCTCTGTTTTCTTCTAACAAGAAAGTTCCCAAAAATGTCTCTGATTCCAAGCTTCTTTGGTGGTCGCAAGAGCAACATCTTCGACCCATTGTCCCTTGACTTATGGGATCCATTCGAGGGCTTCTCAATTTCAACCACACTCGCCAGTGCCCCATCCTCTGCTCGTGAAATCTCTGCTTTTGCAAATGCAAAAATCGATTGGAAAGAGACCCCTGAAGCTCATGTCTTCAAAATGGACGTTCCGGGGATCAAGAAAGAGGAAGTGAAAGTTGAAGTTGAAGAAGGAAGGATTTTACAGATTAGTGGTGAGAGAAGCAGAGAGCAAGAGGAGAAGAATGATCAGTGGCACCGTATGGAGAGGAGTAGCGGTAAGTTTTTAAGGAGATTCAGGCTGCCGGAGAATACAAAGACGGGAGAAATAAATGCAGCGATGGAGAATGGGGTGCTGACTGTGACTGTTCCTAAAGAAGAAGAGAAGAAATCTGAGGTGAAGGCCATTGACATTTCTGATTAAACACAAGTGCAGTGCAGATCAAAAGTCCTTTGGTCAATAATGTTTGTTTTCCTAAGTATTTTGGTTTGTTGGGAAATTAAGCTTTTAATCTGAATTATGTGCATGTGTAATGTCTAAGTCGTAAACAAGAAAATTAATTTCCTTTTGCCTTTTTCATTCTCTTGAATTTTGTTTCTAATACTAGATGATAATGCTTGTGCGCGCAGGATCCATATTTATGTATATTTTAGTGTACATATTTATATTATATGCTAGGTAAGGATAGTTGTGCAAGCACGGGCCCAACGTTGAAAGGTTTTTGCGAGCGAAATGTACATATACAGAAACATAAATATACATGGTTAGGAATTGTTTCCGGGTTAAATGCACAATATATCGTTTGTGGTTGTGTTGTTTACATCCTGCACTATTTACGTAGTGTTGCATCTTGTGTTAGACAGAGCTTGAGAAAAAGTACCTGCGGAAAAAGATGGAAAATAAATTTACTTCCAAAGTGAAATATTTAGCTAGCGGCGAAATCTGTTGTAGTGAAATTATATCGGCTAAAATAACTACTGTAACAATTAATTAAAACATAGATAACACAATTACAAAGAAAAGAGAAAAGAAAGCAAATGAGTTACTTATTATTTAATAAAAAAAAGAGAAGCATACCAAACGCTCACCTGGTCAACCTTCAAATTTAACTCAGATACCCATAAAATAGCAGTTGTGTGAAACTAAAATAGCATACAACTTTGCTAATTTGAGGGACTCACCTGTAAAGAGGCCAATTTCAGTTGACAATGACTTAGATCCTCTCTAACTTTTCTTTTATTATGTTCTCTTCGTCCACAATCATCTCATCCTTTCCTTTCAATGCTTGCTCAGTTTCCTCAATATTTGATTCTTAAAAAACAAAACACTAATTCAGAACTCACTATTGCAGAATTATCTCACAACACAAGGAAAAGATATGGAATTTAGAAACATGCCAATGACAATAGCAAAGTATAAAGTATGACAACTACAGAATAGGCACCTCCCAAATTTATAATCATGTCTTTTAAATTTATAATCCCTATTAAGTCATTAAATGCTGGCTAGTCATTTATCTTTCTTTCAAAATATACATATATTACTTGTTTTCGCAATACCTACAATCTAAGAGCTGATTTCTGTCAAAAATTGGATAGTGGACAACTAAAATTAAAAACTTATATCAAAGGAGAAGAAAGGATTTCTACTATACCCAAATTAAATTTAATATTTTGTGTTAATCTTTTTATTTTAAGTTGGGTAAAGAATAGAACAAAATATAAATAGTTTGTAGCAATATAATGTTTCAATCATCAGAAAGCAAATGTAACGACGACAGTGTACACTAAGGATATGAATAAAAAGAACACCAAGAACTAACTAAAATTATAAAAGTATTTTTTAATGAAGTACATCTCGAGGTGCTTGCATTGAAGCTTCAACATAAGAAAGTTCAGAGCTTTACTGATATTTTAAATAAAGAATTCAAAGCTTTGAAGTAACTACGATCACAGAAACAGTACGAAATTGAAAATAAAGTAAAAAAAAAAACTATGATGCATTAGAGAACTAATACCAACCACCAAGTTCTTTTACATGACTCTTTTTCTATTGGAATTGTACTCTCCTTCCAAGGCAAATGAAAGTATTTCATCTAAAGTTCAACTCACCTTATTTTGTGGTAGATATTTTCCGATTGCCACTGGAGATGGACCTACCTGTAGGAAGAAACTATCTCTTGTGAGGCAGGGTATGAATGTGTGTGCGCGAGTATAATATATTATATATAATTAACTAAATCACAATATAAAAAAGTTTTATCTAATATATCTTCTCAATCTTTCTTTGGTGAACATTTTCAAAGAGTCTGAGCTATATGGCTAAAAACTAAAAGAGATTCTTTTAATCGAGAAAAGACTCATTTTTATTTAATAGACAAAGAATCCCATGTTAGTTAACTATCCAAACCTCAGTTGTTCATCAAGAAAACTCAAGAGTATGGACATGCCCCTCCGTTATGATTCCACTTAAATACTTTCCCGACTTTGGGTCAGGGCAGAGTTCTGAAAGTCAAGAGGGGGTGTGAATTAAAATTCCTTCAATCGACTTCATGTAATGATCAGTCGACTCACCTGCACGTTAGTAGAATAGATATATGATAATAGTAGATGCAGTAAGTAAATAACACAAAGAGTTTTTATACTGGTTCGGATGTCGTCCAGTCCCCTTGGATTTCAAGGGTTTCCTTTAGAGCTTTGAAGTGAACTTCGGTAGTACAGAAACTATCAAACAGATGTTCTACCTTGACACTACCTCTACTTGTAAACCTACACTCATAATCTTTCTTTTTCTTTTCTTTTCAATTGTTCCACTCACGTGTGTACAAATTTTTATGAAAGATAAAAGAAGACTGCACTATAAGCTCAAGTGAAGTTGCGTACTTCACAACTATGGCTAAGAGAGGTTTATATAGATGTGGATGACTGCTGCTCTATTATGGAAACCCAAGAGTGTTTAAATCAAGAATCCTTAAATTGAGTCCTTAATTTATTTTGATTGATTTGCTGAATCATATCCATATCAGATATGTGCATGAATAAATCAATTCATTCCTTTGTTAGATAATCTCATTGAATCTTGGCTGGTATTGGTAAACTTCAGAATATATTATTTTGTGACTGATTGACAGATTAAATCAATTCCTTCCTTTGTTAGATGATCTCCTTGAATCTTGGCTGATATTGGTAAACTTCAAAATATATTCTTCTATGACTGATTTACAGATATTCTCTTTCCTTCTTCAAATGTTTGTATTGATTTATTGGACTTTTCTTGCCTTCCATGCGTGGCTCCATGAATCCTTGCTGGGATTCAGGTTGTTTTGATTTATCTTCTTGATATTGTTTTTCATAATACCTTCTTGATTTTCAGGCTGCTCGATTTCCATCCTTTTTGATTTCCTGCGAGTAGATTATGGGTTAGCTTGTCATTATTCAAATTATCATAAGTTAACAATCTCCCCCTTTTTTATAATGACAACTATAACTAATACAAGTTTAATTTAACTTTCATGTTTGATGAATCTTAGACTGACTAACATCCGTGTGCTCCGCTTTTTTATATGCTCTCTCTTTTTACATGCCATGTCTAGATTTTATTTTCTCCCCCTTTGACATAATCAAAAAGGAAAACAAACAAGATAGGCAAAAGCAAATATACAAGCAGAAAGTATGAGGCTAGAAACCCCAAAATTACAGTCCAAAAGAAATGGAGACATATCTCCACAAATTGATTGTCTTTAACAAATGAAAAAAGGAAACCACAGTCTTAACGATCACCAAGAAAGTATTTTAAAGTGTTCAACACATTCCTGCAGAAAGTGTTAAGAGAGCACTCAACAATCTTAGAGAAGGTAGAGTAAGAGGTGTGCATTGACATAACCAACTCGTTATGAGCAGAGTTAGCTCCAGTTTTGGTGGAGACTTCCTTGAGAATTGTATTGACCGAGCGAATGACATTCTTCTCAAGTCCATCCACCATCAGTACTGGAGTCCTTGTGTAGCTGAAGAACCCTTCCAAAGGTGTCCTGCAAATCCTAGATGTAGATTCCAGTCCATCTAACCTTACCTTAATGTGTTTTGCCTCTTTTGAGAAGCAGAGCGACAGAGTCAACCGAGATTCAAGTAGCCCTGTGTATCAGCTTTGGATTGAACAGACTCTTTCTTATACCATTTGTCGTTGATGAGAACATATCCTATGCTTGAGAATATCCTATGCTTGAGAATGTACGAGTGTCATAAGTAGCATCAATCAACACAGGAAAATCGGTAAACTTAATTAATAAGCACAATAATACCAAGACATTCTCGAAGGAAACAAAATCTTTCTTCAAGCAAAGATTTTGTAAAAATATCGGCTAATTGATTTTCAGAATCAACAATTTCAAGCACAAAGTCACCATTTTCAACATGATCACGAATAAAATGATGCTTGATGTCTATATGTTTAGCCCTGGAATGATGCACAGTATATTTAGATAAACTAATAACATTAGTATTATCACAAACAATAGGTACTCCTTTAAAGGATAGATCATAGTCTAATAGTTGATGCATCATCCAAAGTAATTGAGTGCCACAACTTCCGACTGCCAGATATTCAGACTCACTAGTTGAGAGGGGAACGGAAGTATGCTTCTTAAAAATCAATCAACTCTCAAATCAAAGAAATGATCCTCGAAATTCGTTTGGAATCCCGTGAAACACACAAACCATATATGTTATTTGACTATACTTGACGTTTCGAACACAATGAATTTGTCGAAACACAGATCCGATGTCCCTTTGACCCGAGTCCTGTGTTTGTCACAAGAAACTAATCATAACGCCTAAAATGTCTAAATCAAGCTCGGGACCTCTAAAATTTCAACCAAGACTTCTTTTAAGCTTAAAATCATCCCCCAAATCCAACGGAACTATCGAAAATTCAATCCGAGCACCCTAACCCCGAATGTTGACCAAAGTCAACCTAAAGGCTAAAATCTTTACAATTTCCAACTTAAGACCTCAAATCTTCAAAAAGACTTCGAATTAGAAATCGACAACTCTCTTTAGACCAATTTCCACATTTCGGAACTGATTGAATTGACGAAATTCCATTCCGACTCTCGAAACTTTAAAAGACATTGAATACCACTTTTTAACAACTTTAATCTTTCAAATTTCAAAAATTTCCACAATTCATATGTTGATGTGAGAATAAAAAAAATAGTGAAGATCCTAATTTAAGAAAAGGCTTAAGTCATTGATGGCAACTAAAATTGTCCGCATAATTCACTTAGACACCTGAATTCAGGCTTGTACCTATTGAAAACCCGTTCTCCTTCAAATTTGAAGCATTTGAACATTTTTTGAACAATCAGCTAAAGTATAAAATGAGTGATATACACTCGCGGTGACGTGACAATTTGACAAATTTAAAAATGACATGTGTTATTTGGATCCAAAAAAATTATTTTTAAAATGTATTATAATTTAAAAGAAAAAAGAAAATATTGTTATAAAAAAATCTGTAAGCCCGACTCACCCACCACCCAAACCCTTCCCCTACAATCCATTCCAGCTACTTCAACATTGTTCAAAAACTCCGGCGGTCCTGAAATATCCAATAATTTTGATCATTATATTAATGCTTCTTTATGCACTTCACATAATAACATGAAAAATGATATAGTTTTGTTATAGTCTATCCATTTAGATTAGTATTTTGCTGCTACAATTGGAAAAAAGAAGAAGAGTAAATTAGAGAAATTTACTTTGAAAAAGGCGTCAAGAGCAGACGGGAGCCCAGAAGATGAATAAGTGTTAAGAGTTAAAAGAAGGATTAGTTAAGATTTTGTGGAACTTCATTGTTTTCGTAGTCGTCGACTGAGGTTCTTGTTCTTCTTCCCTCGCCGGAGTATCCTTGTGAGTGACAAACTCATTGTTACCAGGGGCATAGATCGAAATAAACCCTTTTAGTTACTTCTACCGCTTCGTAAGTCTCACAAAGTAAGAGTTAAATTGCAAATTTGTAACTTTGTTTGGCTTCCATAAATCAACAATATGACAAAGATTCAGAAAAAAAGGAATTTTTAATCGATTCTAGATTTGAAGAAAACAAAAACGAATAAGCAGAGGTGTTACTGGTGTATGATTGTGGCGGCGACAATGGCTGCTGCTTGGTTGTTTGGTTAAGGAGTAGTGGCAGCAAGCACAAAGAAGAAGAAAGATAATTTTTTAAAAAAAAAGTCTAATTAAATGTTTTCACGTTTCACGCGCTCAATATTTGTGAATCACACTCAAAATGCCATATAGGCAAAAAAAAATGTTTAAATGGTTAGAATTTAGAGGAGTAGAAGTGTTCAATAGGTACAAGCTTGAATTCAGATGTCTAAGTGAATTTACTACACCAAAAAGTACTTTTAGAGGCAATTATTTAGTGGCATTAAGATAATTGCCACTAATTTATTCTTTGGAATGAGATATAGTGGCAATTACACTTAGTCGTAAAAAATCCTATTTCCAGTGGTTCTCACAACCTAAATGTCAATAATTAAAAGTATTTTTGCTATTTTACTTAATTGTTCAAAAAAATTGGCTTACTCCTAGGCTGTGAGAACCACCACATATCATCCGCTTCCCCTTTCTCTTCCACCGCCATCGAAGTCAACATAGCCACCACCAGAGGAGCCATCGTAGACACCGCCATTGGAGCCATCGTATTCACCATCAGAGCTTTTAAGGAGCTATTGATGACTTAAGCCTTAAAAAAATAACCATTGAAATAGAGAAAACATTTAAAAATTATTGGTATTATAATTTAAGAGATCTTAATAAAATTAGCGAAATTTTAATAAGAGACCCTAAATATATAGACACACACAAAACTAATATGGTAGCTTGCAATTAAATTCATTATAGGTTAATTCATTTTCTATCGCCCCAAATTTAATCGAAATCAATTCATCCTCTTACGTACTCCTTAAAAAAAAATCTGTGGAATATTGTAGAAGCTTCCTACTGTTCCTAGATTACACTCGAATTCCATAAGTTTCTTGGTTCATCGCTCGCCTATAAATATCACAACACTTTCTCTAGTTCATCATCAGCAAGTCATCAAGCAAATCAAACACTAGAATCAAAAGTTAAAAAAAATCCTCTGTTTTCTTTATACAACAAAGTTCCCAAAAATGTCTCTGATTCCAAGCTTCTTTGGTGGTCGCAAGAGTAACATCTTCGACCCATTTTCCCTTGACTTATGGGATCCATTCGAGGGCTTCCCAATTTCAACCAATGTCCCATCCTCTGCTCGTGAAATCTCTTCTTTGGCAAATGCAAAAATCGATTGGAAAGAGACCCCAGAAGCTCACGTCTTCAAAGTGGATGTTCCGGGGATCAAGAAGGAGGAAGTGAAAGTCGAAGTTGAAGAAGGAAGGATTTTACAGATCAGCGGTGAGAGAAGCAGAGAGCAAGAGGAGAAGAATGATCAGTGGCACCGTATGGAGAGGAGTAGCGGTAAGTTTTTAAGGAGATTCAGACTGCCGGAGAATGTGAAGACGGGAGAAATAAAGGCAGCGATGGAGAATGGGGTGCTCACTGTGACTGTTCCAAAAGAAGAAGAGAAGAAACCTGAAGTGAAAGCCATTGACATCTCTGGTTAAACAAGTGCAGGTCAAGTGTTTGATGAAATTCCTTTGTCAATAATGTTTGTTTTGTTGGCAGATTAAGTTTTTAATCTGAATTATGTGTATGTGTAATTGTCTAAGATTGTGGTTGCAGTTGTAAACAAGAAAATGTTATGAGAGTTTAATCAATGTATTCGTATGGAGAGGAGTAGCGGTAAGTTTTTAAGGAGATTCAGGCTGCCGGAGAATACGAATACGGGAGAAATTAAGGCAGCGATGGAGAATGGGGTGCTCACTGTGACTCTTCCGAAAGAAGAAGAGAAGAAATCTGAGGTGAAGGCCATTGACATTTCTAGTTAATAATAAAATGTTAGTTTTCTCAAGTATTTTGGTTTGTTGGGAAATTAAGCTTTTGATCTGAATTATGTGTATGTGTAATTCTCTAAGCTGTAAACAAGGAAATGTTGTGACAGTTTAATTAATGAATAATTTCCTTTTAACATTCATTTAGTAGTTCTTTCTCCTTTTCATTCTCTTTGCAGTTTATTATATAATTAAAAATTATGAAAAAATTACTATAAAGAAACATTAATAAAAAGGGCAATACTAAATGGTCAGAAAAGTTTGGGCAGAATTTAGTCAGAAATTTAAAAAGTCTATAATATTATTTTTATTTTAAAATAAATTGATCTATTTCCATTTTTTAATTAAAGATATTAAAATTAAAAGGATAAAACATTTAAATGGTAAAATAATATAGTGTGAAATATGTTTTTATATCGGGTCAATTTCTAGCCAAATTATGAACTCTAGGATTTTTATTAATGTTAGTGACATATATTATTTGAAAATAAACTAAAATATCTAAGATTGATTGACTCTTAATTTTTTTTATTAATGTCACATATATAAATGTTATAAATAAATTAAAATAATTAATGATTTAAAATGTTTTTAAAATGTATCCTAAAATTCTATTAGTCTCACATAAATTGAGAAGGTACTGACACTTTTCATTTTTCGAGAGTCAAACAATTTAAGTTTGACCGAAAATTTGCTCATGGAATCTTCAATTTTTTTGAAATGAAATTTATATATTTGTAAACTACGTAAAAAGTATTATAAGTCACAATAATTAATAATTCAAAATGTTTAAAAGATCTATGAAAAATTTACGGTCAAAGATAGACTTGTTTAAATATTGAAATCCGAAAAGTGCCACATAAAATGAGACGAAGGAAGTAATAATTAACAATTTAAAATATTTTATAAACATATAAAAAATTTAATTGATTTTTAAATTTCTATGCATATGACATAAATTAGGATGAAAAAAATAACATATATTAAACCCGTGCTCATGTCGACTCCTATATCTAGTATATACTAAATGAGGCTTATCTAGTATATACTAGATGAGGCTTGCTCATGTATGTTACTCGAGAATCTGAGATCGACTTAGTTATGAACATATAAATTTCTTCCATTTTCAAGAAGTAATTCATACAAAAGATAACAACGTCAGAACCTTTAAATATACCAAATTAAGATAAACATATATATGTATTTCTCTCTAACATCAATTAAATGTTAAAATCTCTTCGATCTACCCAACAAAGCGAGCATCTAGTCGATCTCAATATTGCTTCTATTAGAATGTACACTTTTCATTCCTTGGCATCAGCACAAAAACAAATCTGCTATGTAAATAACAATTGCTATTTAAATAGCTCATTTTGATGAAATTATCATATGTACTTTTAGTTAAATGAATTTGATGAATTAAATAAGTTTATTCTTAAAAAAAGGCATCAATGACATGGCATGTCAACTAGGAGAGAGTGACTTTTGAAGTCTTCAGTATGTTTGGAGGAAAATTATAATAGTTGAGTGATATTTTGATCCTAAATGAAATATAAATAATATTTCAAAGCAATTTTCTAAACTTGAATAACCATTTAGAGAATTGACTCATGGAAATTAACTTATCAACTAATCTTTCTTAGTCAACTTTAATGAGGCAGAATCTTAAATGAAGGAAAAAGGCAAGGTCTCAAAAAGAGATGAGCCTTGTAATATTTTAGTTAAGGGGATTACCGATATTTTTAAAAGTACTCGTACAAATTAATAATAAATACCTATACTCCTTTTATTTTTAATTTTTGAAGCTTGCTTAAGCAAAAAAAATAAAATGTATATTAGTACTTTATGAGTGTGTCCGTGCAAAGCACGGGCTTGTGCCTGACATTGTTGTTTGTTTATGTCGTTTAATTTGTTAAAATATAAGGAAAATATAAAGATACAAGAAACAAATTTTAGTAAGTTATAAAGTGAGCAAGAATTATCTTTACCAACGTATATCAAAGAATGTCTTAAGAAGCCGACTTAGGAGATTAACTCTTCAATTCAAAGTTATAAGTTAAATTTGAAAGCTAAAGAGCTACTCAATTCTTCCCCATGAAGAAAAATCACAGAAATCGTCTTAAAGTTAGTTTAATACTAACCAGCATATTAGTGTATAAAAATAATAATTAAAAAAAGTCAAAGAAGTATTTGGATCCATAAATTTCACCACACCTTGCATTTGTCATCAACAAAGTAGGACTTGAATATATTAAGTGTGTAATGAGATCAGGTGATTTTACATCCGCACAGACTTATCGGCGTTAATTTGTTTTGGACTAATGTAAAATTTGTTCAAACATACTTCTTCGAATACTAATAAGGTAAGTAGCTATTCCACCCAATCTAACTCTAGTTAGCCCCTTCTCTTTTAGGAGTTACAACAAGACTACAAAATATACATGTTGTGTTTTTGAAGGGATGAAAGGTTTAGAAAATCATCCAATAGATTTATCTATAGTTTATTAAAAATTTGCATCAACCGAGTCCTGATACAACAATTGGTAGCTTGTGAAACATAAGTTTTCAAAAGAAAAGTAGAAAATGCCAGTCTAATGAACACATAGGTGAATTTTAAATATTGTTATCCATTATCAATGCAATCTTGCTTCTAGAAAATAGTGAGGAATATTTTCATTTAGTGTACGAATATAGATGATAAGATTTTCTTTTTCTAAAAATGATAATATGACAAATTGTTCATGTAATAGAGTTCGGTGACACTAAAAAAATAATATGACAAATTGTTCATGTAATAGAGTTCGGTGACACTTTTAAGAGTGAAATAAGACATGATTAGCAAGAAACTATATGCTCATGAACACATTTCCTTATGGAGGGTTAAATTTATAGAGTATATTAAAAACTTTAGTTTAAAGTTTAAAGAAAAACGATGTCAAGATATGTCTACGTTAAATTTTTTAATTTCAAAATAAGATGTCATAATACTTTTTCATATAATAGTTTTTAATTTCAAAATAAGGATGGGGTTAAACTACGTTATTTTGGGAGAGTTATTATCCTACTCCTAATTTGTATTTTCATAAAAATTTAAAAATTCATATACTGATATAGGAATATAAAAAAAAATAGTGAAAATCTTAATATTAAGAAAATGACCACTGGAATGGAGAAAGAGTTTGTAAAATTAGTACAATAATTTAGGTGATCTCTAAAAGATTACGGATCTACAATTAAATTTTAATAAGAGACCTTAAATACATTGACATACACATAGACACAAAAATAATAATACTTTGGAGGTTCTTTTTTATTCTTGCATATTACTTATCATTTGACTTCATATAGCAATATTATTATTTCAAAATAAAGATAAATTCTAGTTAATAACATGTTAATTATTTATTTACCATACATTATCTTGGATGTTGTGGTAAATACTTTATTTATTAATATGAGTATTTGTATTATTTAATTTAAAGTTCTAAAATATTTTTAATAAAAAGTAAATAATATTTCTTTCCTTTTTAATACAATTTTTTTCCTTTTAATCTTCAATATTATTTTAAGTGAAATTAAAAAAATAAAATTCACTACAAATTTTTGGGGTCTCAAAATTTTGAGTCTAAAGCAAAGGCGGCCCTGCGCCATTCCTGAGGATGACTACAATCTAATTGTCTCGATGAACATATTACTATTTATGTAATTTTAAAATGATATAT
The DNA here is from genome assembly GCA_036250505.1 of Solanum acaule. Taxonomy (NCBI): domain Eukaryota; kingdom Viridiplantae; phylum Streptophyta; class Magnoliopsida; order Solanales; family Solanaceae; genus Solanum; species Solanum acaule. The sequence goes on along the minus strand of JAJOOR010018297.1, from coordinate 9,552 downwards.
GTTACTCCGTCTATCTCAATGATGTGCCACTGATACTATTTCGAGAATTATTTAAATTTTATCAATTATTGTATTTATAGTATTTTTACGTCATTTCAAATTATACATATTATTTTCTTTGTCCCAATTTATGTGGTACTGATAGAATTTTGAGAATAATATGGTTTTTTTTGTCTTTTAAATATTCTAAATTTTTAATTATTATAATCTATAATACTTTTTACGTAATTTCTAAATATATAACATATGAAAACATAAAGATAAGCAAATTAAAACAAAGTATAACTTACATAAATCCATATTGTAAGGACCTAAGTTACATTTCATTCCTACTCTTTTTCAATTTACAAAAATCCCTCAAAATCAATGCTATTCGGATACATAGCAATTAAGTTGGGTACATTAAATCTGATACATTAAAACAAATTCAGTTACGCTTTTAAAGGAAAGGGAATATAAAATTAATGTGAGTTCCCCAAATCACGCTAATCAAATTGATGTCAATATTTCCCAAATCGTAACAACTTCAATCAATTCAAAATTCAAATTTTCTTCTCTCAATTCTCTTCCAAATCCCCAGCTTCAAACAATTCAAATTTTATTCTCTCAATTCTCTTCCAAATCCTCCCAGCTTCAAATAATTCAAATTTTCTTCTCTCAATTCTCACTCAAATTGTAATAGATTCAAACGAGTCGAAAACAATAGTTGATATATGATGAGTACATCTATTTTGTTGAGACATTCAGGAATCTGGAAAATTGAGGTGAGTTATGAACAATAAGTGATGGATTTCAAATTTCTTCTCCCAGTTCATCAAAGATCGTTTCAATTTTGATTCAAAATTATCAAAAAATTTGAGAAGATATTTTGATTTTGTTGAGACATTCAAGAATCTGGAAAAAAAATAGATCTAACATTCAAGAATCTGGAAAAAATATGAGCCTAAATTTACAATGTATAAAGTAGATCAGAGCTTTAATTTCAGAGTAAAATAGATTTGACAATAAGAGATATGAAATTACATATATTGTGTTGTTAATTTGATTTTTGATTTGTGTTTTCGAGATGACTAGATCAATCGTGATACATTAGTATTTATGTTCTTGTATAAATTGATACGTATTGTATTCCTATTAATTAGATACATTAAATATGTAAATTTTGCACGTAAAGTGTTTGCTTAGAGTTCGACATATTACTGTGTAATAGTTATTATATATCATATACATGTAGTATTAATTTAAATTATTGTATCATGACCAAATATTAAGCATGATATTGTCACGACCCAGACCGTCGTGATTGACACCTGCACTAACCCTCCAGTGGAGAACCATTACTACAACCCGACTAAACAACTTAACCAAAAACTATGCATTTAAAGATACGGAAGCAGGTTTAAATGTTTAAAGGGATATGGAGTTCCCATAAACTCCAAAAGGTTCAACTACAACAACGAACATACTAATGCGGAAGTTCAACTAGCATCTAACAACTAATGCAAAAATAACACATAGAACCTGAAAGTCATTGTACCAAAACATCTAAAGTGTAACAAGTTTAAGAAAAAAGGGTACAACTCCAACTAACATAAGAAATATCTAAACAATGTCTAAGTCCGAATAAAATGGACTAAACAATAAGGACTCTGTGGTAGCCTGAAAGAATTGGCTCACCCTTGAATCCGATCTTGATCATTGATCTTCTAAACGAGGTCTGTCAGTAGCCGCCTGAAGATGCCCTGTACTCAACAAAGAAAGAGCAAGTGCAGTATCAGTACACAACCACAGTGTACTGGTAGGATCACGTGTCTATCCCAGTAAGCACAACATATATCAGAATTACAACAAGGTAAGCACATACATGCACAGGATATATATATATATATACATGATTATCATTTCAGGATCAATGCACAATTCCACATTCTCACTAACAAGTAGATGTAACAAATCAATGGTTCTCTCATGGAACCCAATTCAATAGTCCTCTCATGGAACCCATACCCAAACTGTTAGTGTATCGGTACGTGGTACCCGATCCAAGTTAGTGTGCCGTACGTGACACCCGATCCCATATATGCGCCGAAACATGCACCCGATCCAAGTTAGTGTGTCGGAACGTGACACTGATCCATTCAACAAGCCACAATCACAATCACAATGTACATTCTCATAATCATACAATCAAGTGTTGATTCATGGCATTCAATTATTCATTCATACTCATTTACGATTACAACAAGCCACAATCACCATCACAATGTACATTTTCATAATAATACAATCAAGTGTTGATTCATGGTATACAATCATTCGTTCATACTCAATTACATTAGGTGTGATCAATAGGCTTCATTCACATACATACATGCATTACAATGAAGCAATTACTAACATACATCACACAAAACATGAAATCACAACCATCACCTACCTCGAACAAAAGCTTGAATCCCCTAAGAAACTTGATTCTTCCCCATTCTTTCCGCTTGTTCGTGGTGTACAAACAATCATAATAGTGCGAAGATCAATAAACAAGACCTAATTACCCAGATTATAATCAATAATATCAACCCTAGGCCAAACCCTTAATCCCCATACCCAGATTAGGGATTTTTCCACCATAATTCCCAGATCAAAACCCTCCCCCATCGATAATTACCCAAGAAACTAGGTTCTACGGATCGAAAAATGGATTCGGGGAGTAAAACCCTTACTTTTAGCACCAAAAGTTGTGGAAAATTGTCAAGAAACGACATGGGGTCACCTCCTAGCTCTCAAGAATGAAACTTGCAGAAAATAAAGTGTTTGGGATTTATTTCCGACTTAAGTCGCGACTGTCCCACTATGGCGGCCCCCATCCCGCCACAACGGCCCCTTCCTAGCGGCCCCCGTCCCGGGAATAATCCCGCATTGACGGCTTGCACGGAAACAGTGAGCTAATTTAAGAGTTTCAAACCCCCATTTCACAATACACCTTCAGCCCATGACACTCAGAAAATACCCATTCACGCTAAGATCAGTTTCGGGAGTTCTACTCGCCTGAATTCAATTTTGTAAAGTCGTACGGGTTCCTCAACGTCTTAGCTATCTACTCATATGATCAAATTCATAATTAGATCTCCCAATTGTTATCAGATTTCCCTAGACCTTACTGAATTCGATTTCGTCTAAATCTGGATTAGGTTGGGAAATTCCAAGTTACTACCAAACAGTTTTTCGGCTCAAAACTTTTCCCCGTTGGCTTTTCCCTAACAACGAAATTAGGTCGTTACAATAGACCTCGAGTGATCAACTAGGAAAAATGTGCTAAAACAAGAGTAGAGTAGTATCTGAATCGTCGAATAACTGGGGATACTTGTCTTGCATGTCCTTTTCGGTTTCCCAAGTAGCTTCCTCAATTGGACGATGGTTTCATTGAACTTTCACGGACTTTATCTCCTTGGTCCTCAGACCAACTAATTGAATACCTACACATCCTCCCATACCATGCCTCAATGAAGTCATCTCAATACTCGAGTGATCATTATTGTTGTATGTAAACTTAACAAACAACCAAACTATTCCTAATAACTACCAAAGTTGATCGTACACACGTCTGTCACATGATATCAAGGACCTTGACACAATCATCATGACTAATCCTTTCTTACATAAGCATGATAAAATTCTAAATCAATACTCGCTACAATAGAGGTGGACCTGAACCAACCAACACACACTCATAATACTCAACAATCATAGTTCTTATCAACATCTCCTTCTCACAACATAAATTTCCATGAGCTTAAGATATAAAAATTTGATCTTTAGACATCATATACTCATCGAGGGATATGTCCAAGCATACAAACCCTCCAACAACACTATCGAAATGCTAGATTTAGTAATTGTAGATTACCTCTTAAGAACAGTAGAATTGGACCCAATGATCCCCACATTCAACCACACATAATCGATACATGACCTCGACGATCAGAGGAATATTAAGATTATCGGACAACCACAAATATGCATGGTAACTCTTCAATGAATTCTCATAAGCAAGGTGATACATGAAGAGCCATTGAAATACTTTAACAACTCCACGACAACACAAAATATGTCAAATGAAATAATCAAGTCATCCCAATCATCTCACTCAACCAAGAGAACATCGCAAATTGGTACACCTGATCCACCACTAGGGATCCACCTACAAAAGTGAAAACACACGTGAGCATATGTAGCGACTCATACTCAACCATGTACAAAATGAAATAGATGATCACTTAAGAATTTTACGGAATAACACTAAAGGTTTTCCTCTGAAGAGTCCATACCAGTCATTTCTATTGAGTTGACTTTACATACTCTTCACATCATTCCACTGAAGTCCACACTCTCAATACTAACAACCATCATAAACACTCTAACCATTTACCTTACTCTAACCCAACACTTATAAATGAAAACCTTTCTTAAGTACTTAACAGTCAATAATAATAACTTTACGACTCAACCCAGGTGTAAGTCCTTTCAAATGATCAATACCGGTTATAATTGATCATTTCTCACATCGCCAATTCATACCTTGACAAAATATATCACCACAAATGTAGACTTATAATGAAAAAATCTGAATTGTAAGTTCAACCGTATATCACAATCCCCTTATCTATCAACATTAGCTTGTACCTTGAAGATTTTAATGAATTCATGGATCTTCGCTTATCATTGATCGCATCTCCATCGATCTTACAATATCCTTTGCTAAAAATTCCATCGTACTCATTACTAAACTCAAAAACAAAAATAAGCACTTATCATCACACTCGATCTAATGTTTGTACACTCCTTTCTCAAGTCTTTTTTCATAGTTTTAACCAATCTGACAGACCCGTGACACTATTACCATAGCCACATCAACGAATGAATTCATGCGTCTCTGAACCTAATTCTCTACCCCTCTGAAGTTACCTTTTTAGCCCTTGCAATCAAATAAAATATTCTTGCTCTTGCCTCTCTCTAAAGAATGTACTACATCCCACTATTTTTCTTCATTATGACTCTAGCTCTTTCAAATTCTATTCGAGTGGTGTCCCACCATCTCTTAAAACTTTTCATACAACCACGTTATTCACCAAAGGTTAGGAACCCACAACCTTAGATACTGGCAAGTCGTAATTACCACAATCTTATTATATAGTTGCATCCCATCACAAAATCTTATTACCATTATGCTCAGTCAACCCAGACTATCACTACGAAGTCAACCTTTTCATCAACATGATGCCTCAAACTTAGGTAAATTAATCAAATTCAAAGGACTAACCCAATTTTATACGCACTTACTTACTAATCTTCAATTGCCTTCCCTCAAGTATATTCAATGGAACTTCCTTTATCCATAAGCTTGTCATTCCGGTATCAATCCACCCTTTTATGGCTTAAGATAAAATCATCAGTTCTCATACTACCATCCTCTTCTTAACAAACAAGACAGGATCACCCCACGGGGAAGCACTAGGACGGATGAAACCTTTATCAAGAAGCTCTTGGATTTGAGCTTTAAGCTCTCTCAATTCCGCCAGAGCCATGCGATAAGGAGGAATTGAGATGGGGCGAGTGTCAGTTTCCAAGTCAATGCAACAATCTATATCTCTATCCGGAGGCATACCAAGCAAATTAGTAGGAAACACTTCTCTAAATTCTGACACCACATGAATAGACTCAATAAAGGGAGACTTAACCCCAACATCCCAAATATGAGCTAAATAAACCAAACAATCCTGCCGCACCAATTTCTACCCTGCACGAAATATATGACCTTAGCTGACTTAGGTTTGTACCCCCTTCCCACTCTAACCTTTCCCTACCCAGGATCTCTAGAGTTACCGACTTAGCATTACCATTAAGCACATCATAATAGGGGGACAACCACATCATGCCAAAGATTATATCAAGTTAGTCATATCCAATATAACCAAATCAACCCAAATCTGAAAATCCATAACGCAACAAGACAACACGATATACATGGGTGACTATGACTGACTCTTCAACTGGGGTAGAAACATGGATGGGGACATTAAGTATATCACAAATCATATCAAATTCTGAGGCAAATCGCACGAACACATAAGAATAAGTAGAACCCAAATCAAACAACATATTAGTCATCTGATCACAAACAATAATAGTACTTGTGATCACTGCATCAGACCCTCAGTCTCGGTCTTGCCTGGAAAGGCATAAGACTGAGCCTTGTCATCTTGACGGGCAACCTCCTTGCCTGGCTGCACTGCTCCTCTACCTGCATTAACATTTCCCCAGCCTCCACGGCCTTGCTGATTTCCTCCGCATATGCCCATGTTCTCCATAATTGTAACACACTTAATAACTTAACCAAGTAAGCATTGTTGCTATTGTAGTAGTCGTATCATGACTCTCTTTGATATACAATCAATCTAGGAAGTCATAGTATAACTTCTAACCTCAATTGGCATAACTTAATTTCATCCTTTGCTAAACAATCCATACATGTTATGACAACAATACTAAATGCATTTTCCAAAGTAATGGTGTTCATTAACTAGCCGTCCCTTACCAAAACTTCTTGAATGTGCAAATCTGACATTAATCCCTTCACAAGCGGCGATAGTAGCTAGCGAGCCCCATAAAACTCTTAGTATCAGTCACAGAACTAGGTCGGACCCAATTTCGGACTGCTTCCATCTTTTGGGGATCTACCATTACCCCTTCCCTTGAAACTGCATGCCCCAAAAAGGCAATTGAAGTCAACCAAAATTTACACTTAGAAAATTTTGCATACAACTTTTGTTTCCCAAGAACACCCAGAATAATACAAGGATCGTCGGCATGATCTTTCTCACTTTTCGAATAAACCAAAATGTCATCAATAAATACTATAACAAACAAATCAAGAAATGGTTTGAACACACAATTCATCAAACTCACGAAAGTTGCAGGCGCATTTGTCAACTCAAACGACATAACTAGAAACTCATAGTGCCCATAGCGGGTCTTAAATGTCGTTTTTGGTATATCCTCACGCCTAATCTTTAACTAATGATAGCCAAACCTTAGATCAATCTTAGCGAAAATTGATGCACCCTGCAACTGGTCAAACGATCATCTATCCAAGGCAGCGGATACTTGTTCCGAATGGTGACCCTATTAAACAGTCGGTAGTCTATACACATCCTCTCTTACTAGTGATGGTGTTACGACTTTTGTTACTCTAGCTCGGACCATAGAGTGAAGGAGGAAATATACCAATTGGATTCAAGTCATAGCACGAAGGAGTAGAAAGAAGTGAGTTTTTCCTAAAGTCCTATAGCCTCTCGAAGAAAAGTACAGACGTCTTCATACCGTTTCGCAAGACTCTACTAGACTCGTTTTGGTACAATGAGATCAACGAACCTAGGGCTGTGATACCAAGTTTGTCACGACCCAGACCGTCGTGATTGACACCCACACTAACCCTCCGGTGGGAGAACCATTACTAAAACTTGACTAAAAACTATGCATTTAAAGATACAGAAGCATGTTTAAATGTCTAAAGGAATATGAAGTTCCCATAAACTCCAAAGGTTCAACTACGACAACGAACATACTAATGCAGAAGTTCAACTAACATCTAACAACTAATGCATAAATAATCCCTAGAACCTGAAAGTCATTATACCAAAACATCTAAAGTGCAACACGTCTAAGAAAAAGGCGTACAACCCCAACTAACATAAGAAATAGCTAAACAATGTCTAAGTCCGAACAGAATGGACTAAATAATAAGAAGGAATCCATGGTAGCCTGAAAGAACTGCTCACCCTTGAATCTGATCTTCATCACTGATCTCCTAAATGAGGTTTGTCAGTAGGCGCCTGGAGATGCCCTGTACTCAACAAAGAAAGAGCAAGTGCAGTATCGGTACACAACCACAGTGTACTGGTAGGATCACACAACTATCCTAATAAGCACAACATATATCAGAATTACAACAAGGTAACCACATACATACACATAATATATATATATATATATATATATATATATATACACACACATACATGATTATCATTTTAGGATCAATGCACAATTCCACATTCTCAATAACAAGTAGATATAACAAATCAATGGTTCTCTCATGGAACCCAATTCAATGGTCCTCTCATGGAACCCATATCCAAACTGTTAGTTTATCGGTACGTGGTACCCGATCCAAGTTAGTGTGCCGTACGTGACATCCGACCCATATATGCGCCGAAACATGCACCCAATCCAAGTTAGTGTGTCGGAACGTGACACTGATCCATTTAACAAGCCACAATCACAATCATAATGTACATTCTCATAATCATACAATCAAGTGTTGATTTATGGCATTCAATTATTCATTCATACTCATTTACGATTACAACAAGCCACAATTACCATCACAATGTACATTCTCATAATCATACAATCAAGTATTGATTCATGGTATACAATCATTCGTTCATACTCAATTACATTAGGTGTGATCAATAGACTTCATTCACATACATACATGCATTACAATGAAACAATATAATTACTAACATACATCACGCAAAACATGAAATCACAACCATCACTTACCTCGAACAAAGCTTGAATCCCCTAAGAAACTTGATTCTTCCCCTTCCGAATTCTTTCCGGTTGTTCTTGCTCTACAAACAATCATAATAATGCGATGATCAATAAACAAGACCTAATTACCCGGATTATAATCAATAATATCAACCCTAGGCCAAACCCTTGATCCCCATACCCAGATTAGGGCTTTCTCCACCATAATTCCCAGATCAAAACCCTCCCTCATCAATAATTACCCAAGAAACTAAGTTATCGAAAGTAGATTCAGGGAGTAAAAACCTTACCTTTAGCACCAAAAGTTGTGAAAAACTGTACGTTAAGAAACCACCTGGGGTCGCCTCCTAGCTTTCAAGAATGAAACTTGCAAAAAATAGGGAAAAGGGTCAAAATTGCCCCTCAACTATATGAAATAGACCACATATATCCTTCATTACATTTTGGGATAAAAAATGCCCCTGCTGTTATCCTAAGAGACCACAAATACCCTCAAGACTTAACACCCCAAATTTTTATTGACGTGGCAAGCCACGTGGGACTAATTCTGCCACCTAAGCATTGCCAACTAGGATTCACTACAAAAGAATTAGACGTTTAGTGGCGACAATAGTCGCCACAAAAGCCCAGAAAATCGTCACTAAAAGTTTTTAACATTAAATTCTAATTTTGTATTTTTTCTTCATTGTTTTTAAAAAACCAAAAATGATATCGATTAAGTAGGAGTTTGAAGACACTGTATGTTTTATTTTTATGTCGTATGTAAATGTATAAAATGTACAATGATGCATTATATAGTAGGAGATTTGAATCGAGAAGTAATTTTGATTATTTTTCATAATAATATTGGATGTTTTTAATATTGATATTGCAAGTTATTTATTTTAGAAAATTAGGTCGCAATAGAAAATTAATTATCATATTTTTTTGTTGAAA